>VDFB02234308.1:0-108402 GCA_007258455.2 Sequoia sempervirens
ACCTACCTCTTGTACTTCTTCATTTTGGGCAGGGGAAATCTCGATCTCGGGCTCATTGCCCTCGCTCCATGGGAATGGGGCCTAGTTGACCACGAGATAAGAAGAGTCATATGGATCAGACAGAACTATGTCCCTACAATTTGCACTGTCAATGACATTTTGGACCTCCACTTGAAAGATTTCCACAACTTTCTAAAACTTGGGGCATTCCAACTTGGAATGCCTATTTGTCTTATGGATCCTGCACCATCCAGACAAAGCAGCTTCGGCAAGGTACACTCCACTAGTTGTCTTTTCTGTATTTGTAGGCTGATCAAGGGAAGTGGGGACACCCCCATTGTTTGGTCTTGTATTCCACGTTCTATTCTATCTCTGTGAGGGTCTCCTTTCAAATTTCTAATTAAAATTTTGCCCTCATTGATAATTCTGCCCGGATGAGGTGCTTTCCTTATGGTTATCCTTGCTATCTTGGTTAAGGTTGGCCTGAATGTTGTGTTGAGAAGCTTGCAGTTGATTGTTCTGATTTCTCAAGTGCATCACCTCTATGGATATATTTTGGATCATTTATGTTATCTCATCCAACTGATCCTTGTCTACATTGCTTAGTTGTGGTGTCTAATTTTGAAGAAAGACAGGTTGCGCTACCAATTGATTTTGTCGAACAAGTAGAAATTTAGGCCCTTGTAGGTATAGGGGCACTTGAGGCTACTAGGGATATGCTTGCGACTACTGAGGCTACAAATAATGAGGCACATGAGGTGCCTGGTTTATGGGCTGCCAAAGATGAGGCAATATGGGCAGTTGTGGTACTTGATTCATCAGGGGCGTATGATGTTGCAATGCTTGAGAAAGTCCCTAAATTTGTAGAGGATGGGCAGACTACCCCAAGGAGGGTAGTAGACCAGAGATGTTTTGACCCAACTTGGTGCTAGAAATGGCTGCCTCAGTGTAAGCACCAATGAGTCTTGTTGGAGTTAGTCGCATTATCTTCACCAATGCTACTGTGATGTTATATAATGTTGCATAATAAATAGGCAAGGCAGCAGCATCATTGAGCACATATGGGGCTTGCAACCTTGTGTAGGCTTAGTGAAATCAATCATTGAAGGAGTTGATTAGCTCGTTGATTTCCCTACAAACTATCATGAATTGTCGATATAGCTTTGAAGGGCTGATCGGGATCTTGTACTTTTGCAAGAAGGCATTCCTTAGCAAATCCCAAGATGTGATGGATCATGTCGGCAAGTTAATATACGAATAAAAGGCCTCCTCCCCCAATGAATAAGGGAATAGCCTACATGCCACATCTTCCTAGTTGATCTACATGTCTTTCAGCATTGCTTGGAATATCTTAATGTGTTCTTTGGTTGTCCTCTGTAGATCCTAAGGATTGGACTTCGAGCAAAAGCTCTTAGAATTCTTAGGCATATCGTGGTAAGCATTGAAAAATAGCAGTGAAGGATTATTTCCTAGTCAGGATATGAGGGGAGGAAGGGGTGGTATTTTTTGTTGAATAGTAACTTGGGGCTACACAGGGGCAATGGAAGTTGGGACTGTACCTTGGACTTGGGGGGTAGGGAAAGGGGAAGCACCCCGGTTGTGGGAAGCAAGCAATGGGAAAGCAGTCTAATACAAGTGAAGGGAAGGGATGGAGGTGAAGGAATTATTTTGAGTATGGGGTGAGTGGAACGAGAAAGGAGATGAAGGTAAAGGTGAAGTGGGTGGAAAGGAGGGGGAAGGAGAGGCTGTGTCCCCTCTTTTAGTTCTTCTAACCCTTGTAGGAGGCTACAATTCCTAAAATTCCCCTTTGTTTGGAGTAAACCTTAAAACTCTTCATGACCTCTTAGAGGAGAGTGAATCACCTTGATCCAGCTTAACTCAAATGGGCCCCTCCCTCTAGTGTGAGTTCTGTTGATTGGTGTTTTAGCACTTTCTCAAAATAGGCAGTGCATAGGCACACTACCTCTCTTGAAAGGAAATCTCCAACAACAAGTTCTTGAAAATCACCCCAAGGCCTCTCCGGTGTCAGGTCATGACATGCATGGAATTTCTTAGTTGGTTCAATGTTATTTTTTGGTAATCACAAGGAAAAATTATGGGGTTACACTAGAGGGAAGTTAGATCTTAAAACGAGGTTCTTAAGATGGGGAAGTTGGTGTGCAATTGTTGTAGGTTTAAACAGTAGTCTTAAACTCCTATTTTAGTTTGAGATTTGGCTTTACAATGTGCAATGAACCTTAGCATAGGTGACTTATTAGAAAAGGAAAAAGGGAAGGGAGGAGAAGTTCCTGGATCTAAAACTAACAGTGAACAGTGATCATGGAGGACCCTGCTGCGGACAACCTTCCTAAAATAGAATTTCACTTAACCAAATTACCTCACAGTCTAATGAAATTTGTGCAAGGTTCTAAGCACTAAAAATATTCAACCATTCATTCACCATAAGCATGAATAAAAGATATAAGTTTAGAGCATCTTTTAGATTATTCCTAGACTAACTTTACATAGCTATTTATCATCAATAAACAACAAAAGGTATGGATAAGGAAAGTTTCCAGCACATAGCAGAATTCTTCAAAATTAGTGAACAACATTAACTAATCTACCAAAGCAAGCTAAACACATAAAACAACAAAGAAAATCTAGTCAAATTAACTAACTATGGGAGAAGAATCATGTAACATGCAATTGAAACTCAAGAATCCACCAAAATCCAATGAACTTCTATTAAAATTTCAGCAGCATGTCTCTACAACAACTCAACTCTCTCTTGAAAATGAGAGGATACCCCCTATTTATAGTGTTCAAAAGGAAAAATGAATGGCCAAGATTGATTTGCATTGTGTGGCCAAGATTCACTACAAACTAGGGTTTCACTTACCCCCAAATATATTACAATTTAAAATTACATTCTTGTCATTTTCCCTATTTTTTCTACTTGTGGTAGCACTGTAGCTCTTTTGTATTTTGTTGATTTCCTTTGATGTAGCTACACTATAAGGAATTTGTCATCAATCACAAGAATTCCTTCATTCCTCTTCAAGGTGGCATACTCCACAAATTTTTTGATCAATGCTTGGAGCTTGCTCCATTCCAATATATCAAATTGGATTACTTAAAAATTCAGCCTCCTTGATTTGTTCATGATGACATCCTATTCCTTGTCATATTTCTACATATTCTTCACTACTTGCTTGGACTGACAGAAGGCTCATGCAGCAAAACCCATGAAATATGGAGTTAGTGCATCCGCAATCATGTTTTCCATTTTCATGTGGAAATATGATTTTAATTTATCTACATCTAGCTCACTAGCGGGCACATCAAGATCTATCATAATCTTCAGGTACTCTATACAGTTCGCCTTGATTTCCCTGACCCAGTCAATATCCAGCTCCACTTCACGCAGTACTCATTCCAACACCTCCTTCTTGTTATCTAAATCTAGCTTCCATGTTTCTACAAGCCAGTGGTTATCTTTTACCAAGCCAAGTTCCTTCTTCCAAGATCTATCTAGTATCTTGAGAATAGCCTCAAGTTTGGGGTACATGATCCTATATAACTCAAGGAAGTCTTTACAGAACTTCCTTATTCCCTTGAGTATCTTTTGTCTAGGAACTTGTTTGTTGTTCTAACAGCACAACTGATGCCCATGTTACCATTGTAGATGACCTACTGGAACTAATCCTTCATGGCTTTTGTCCAATTCTAAGTTCTTTTATCAAGCTGATTAATATGGTGCTTGGATAGCAATTGCGGTGTCACCAAGGATGTGGAGGCGAGCTCTTCCACTAATGAACACTATTGAATATATGTTGTTAATTCAGCCACTTGTGCCTTTAGTTCCTCCTTGGAAACCTTATCCTTGTGCATTTGATACATGATGGTGGAAATGGACCCCTGAAGATGATCAATTTTCTATTATCATGTTGTTGTTCCTAGATCAATGGTGGAGATCTTATAGCTTACCCCTTCTTCATTCACCACTGGGGTAGCTATTTGCATGGTTCTAGATCCGGAGGCATCCATTGTTAGCTGAGATTTGGCCTTAGGTTTATTCTCTTTCTTTGTGCTTATCTAGGCTCAGGACAAGATGGCCTTTAGCCTTGCCCATGGATCCCTTGGGGTTGGGGTTTTCTTTTCCAACTATTTCTCGATCCACTCAGGCATTTGAGATTCTCCCCTTGGTGAGTCATGACCACCTTCTTCACAGGTGTATTCAATCTCCATTACCTTATCACCTAGAACTTCTTGTTTTATCCTTCCTTCCTCCTCATCAAAATCCTGAATGAACACAGTTTCCTTATGTGGGGACTCAGAGGTAGCGTGCTCTTTGGCGCTATTTTCCCCTTCAGTAGCTTTCTTTTCTTCTTCTTCATCATGTACATGCTCCTCATGGTGTACTATTTTTGGACTCATGTGGGCTTCAATATCTTCTTTTTACTTTTCCTCTTCCTCATGCTGGGGCTGCACCTCTTCATTGCACTTAAGGCCCTCTTCTCACTCATCTTTTTCTTTTTCTTCTTGCTCTTTTGACAGAGGTATTTCTTCATCATGTTTGAGGATTTTGTCATGCTCCCTAATTGGAGGTTCAATATCCTTCTCCATTTCCTCTCTTGATTCCCTTTCTTCATCGAAGGGTTTCCTTTCTACTTCTCCTCCAACATCCTTCAGTTGTCAAGCAAACTACTCTTCGAGGTCGATATCAAATGTTTCCACAATATAATTGGCACCTGGCTCCTCAATGTCCTCTTTTAATGATTGTGCTTCTTCTCCCTCGTGCACCACCTTATCAATTTTCATATGTTGGTATTTGGGGTGCTCATGGTAATCATTGACTTCTTCTTCTATCTCTTTTATAGCTTCCCTTTCCTATCACTCCAACTCTTATGATATCTCCATTGTAGCCTTCATCTCTGTCAGTTCAATTGGAGGGGTATGGATAGGAAGACTAGCACCAATTTGTGCCAAGGAAACTTTTATGGTTGGGTTCATCAACACCCCAGATAGTTCTGCAAGAATGTTTTGCATGTGGTAGGACAACGCCTTCATGAGTGAGAAAGATGGAATTGGCATTGTTGTTGTTGCCAGGGGAAGTGATCTTGTCAGAGACATGGAGGCAGAGGAAAGCAGAGAGGTGTTGGAAAAAGAGTCTATTACCATTACTCGTGTCATGGGCAGAGTGGAGGAAAGGTGAATGAAGATTTCCACCACAGGCAGGGAAGTAGAAACCATTTCCTGGAAAGTAGGCAGAGGGGTAGCAGTAGCAGCAGCATCAATAGTAGCAGTGGCTGCAAGAGTGGAGGCAATAGGTGGAGACTTTGGCTGCTCAACCTCTACTTCCTCTCCTTCATGGAGAGGGTCCTCCTAGATGGTATTAATACCTCCCGATGTCTTCAATCTCTTGGAGGATTCTCCCAATGTCTTTAGTCTCTTGGAGGATTCACCCTCCAAAGCTTTTCTAGAGTATACTTTGGGTTTGGGTTGAATTTCAGTTGCTTCTTTCCTCTTCCTTGATCTGGTGGTTGGAGGATATTTTGAGTTCTCTCCAGTAGTTGTCCCACTATCAGTTTCACTTGCAGGCTCTTCCTCAAGCTCCTCATAGGTCAAAGTGACCCCTTGCTGCTTCAGTTGGGAAATTTGTCCATCAATCCATTCTTTTGTTCTAGCCTCAATGGGCTTGGTCAGAATATCAAGTTCATCAACCTCTTACTCATCCCAATCAATTAGTGGTAGTGGCAAGTTGGCAACTGCATTGTACTAAGGGTCCATCATTGTGTTTTCATCTTCTACTACCTAGTCTAATACTAGGAATAGGTTGACCTTCTTTACAAAATACACAGTCATGCGCATGTAATTCCTCATCCGCACTTCATTGTCATCTTTGCAATTAGTCCAAAAATATTCAACACTATTCCATGGGCGTTTTCAGTCATGGCCATCTTCTTCAGTTTACCATAAGGGTCCATTTGTGGTTGGGCAGTGTGGAACCTCAAGTTATACTCCACGAGCTCCTTATATGAATTGTCTACACATTGAGAGGTGTGGATTTCATATAGCCCTTGGTTGAAAGAGATGGGATAAGGATTCCCTACCTTATGCTTATTGCTTAGGATGACCCACTACTTTTGATCTTTCTTGTACTTTATGTTGTAAGGTTGATAAGGACCCTTTGCTTGAATTCATTAATGTCTACATGAACGATGTTTGTATCTGAGACCTCCTTCCAGGCTAAGGTGACCTTGGAGTTGAGAGGTTCCCCTTGGAACTTATACTTCATCTAATCTTTGTCTTCTTTTCCACAAGGTGTTTTTGTTGTTTTCTTTCTCTTGTCCTTCTCTACAGCCACCTCTAAGGGTCTTGTGCCTGTTTCCATATATCTTGTGGGAAAGAGAGAGGCAAGCAAATTCAAGCATAGAAACATGGGAACGTTAGCCAAATTCCTACAAAAAATTGTTAGATCAGATAATTCATCATTAAAGAATCCTAACATCTCTTTCATATTGTCATTAACCTTTTATAGGAATGAGTTTGAGTAATTTGGGTCCAGGGGATCAGACTTCCCTAAGCTGATGGTTGTTTGAGGTCTGTCATTGAAACGACACTAGCAAAATGGCGGCCCATGGGCAGAGTTCCATTGGGCAGGACTCGAAGCTTTGGAAGGTGGTAGTGTAGCTCAATTTTCATTCAACTCATTGTGGGTCAAAAGGGGTGGGAGGCCACTAGGTGATGGCTATCAAAAACAATGAAGGTCAGGTGGCAGCTTGGTAAGGGAAACCTACAACATTGGGTCTGTGAAAGGTCTTCAGCTTTGTTCATTTATCATTTGAAAGTTTAGCAAAAAAGGAGAGGCCATGTTTCGAGTAGTAGGCGGATGTTGATCATTTTTTGTTTGAGTATGGCAAAGCATACATAGAGTTCTAATGGCGAAGGTCCGTAGGAGATGGCCTTCTTTTGTATACTAGCAGCTATGATGGATTTGAGACCCAGAGGGTGGAGTGTCATCCCTTAGAAGCCATTCAAGACAATGGGTTCACCATGGTGGTTCGCGAATGAAAGTCCATGGGGCAGGGCCTAAAAACATGTTATCACTTGGTCACTTTTTAGGGTTCAAGTGAAAGTGGTCAAAAAAGTTATGTTCGAGATTTGATGGTTGAGCAGATGGGTTGCAAAAGCCACTTAAAATGGAAAAGTTAAGATGGAATCCAGCAGACCGAAGTCCACTAGAGTCAACCCACAAAGCAATCAGGTCCTCAACAGTTTGGCTCAATTGTCTGATCGATGATTACTGGAGCAGGACCAGCCTGTCAGGAGGATGTATTCAGATAGTTGTTTGAAATGGCATGATTCGAGGGGCACTCCATAGGCAGAAACCTGCATATGCGGATCCAATGGAATCGTAAGATCATCTTTTGTATTCATGAATTTTGGTAAGTCTAAGATAGCCGAGACGAAAGGGCTTCTCGTGAAGGAAGACTCGATTGGGATGCTTGCTTCTTTAAACCCTAAACACTTTTAAAGGGAATGACAATGGCAGAAGTCCAGTTGTGGTCCCACAAGGTATGGGTGCCCTAGTCAAAGAACGGACATGGAGAGTTTAAGCCCCACAAGGTGCTCATGGAAATATTTCAATGTTTCTTTAGTTTTGACGATATGGGTTTTGTCCACCTGGGGTCATTTCAGTTGGATTTAAAGTTTTCCTTGAAAGATTTTAGCAATTTTTTAGAAAAAATGAAGGAAAAATTGGAATGTGAGCGGCAACGACATACCAACCGGTGAAACCCGGTGAAGATAGACACATGCACAACTAGAAAACGTCTCGAAGCAGTGACAAACCTCGGTGACCACAAAGGTGGGTTGGAAGGCACTCTAACTTTCTCTCTAATCAAGATAACAAGTGAAAATGATAGCTACAATTTCCTATTTATAGAAAATGAGGCATTAAATGAGCCCAATTAATGACAATACGGCAAGGAAAAGAGTTGGTAAACTACAATTTGAAAACAGAAGTGGGATCATCGAGACCTACCAGGTGGGTGGTAGTCAAAGCTCAATCGTTGATCATTCAACAATGAGGAGACGTCGTTGGAGGCTTCATGTTTCAAGTACTAGAAGGGCGTTGAATGATGGTCGTTCAAAAAGTCAAGAGTGAGGAAGCGGTGAACAAGCATGTGGGTTCTAACAAGTAGAAAGCTACCAGAGAAAGGTTATTTGGAATGGACACAGGGTGACAAAAACCTACAAGGAGCTACCCGACAAGGTGGACCCAACTAGATCCACAGATGCCAGCTTGAAAAAAGAAGGCAAACAACCAAGGAAACTTCTCGAAGGCTTAGAGCCTTGAAAATTTGAGGGGGGGAAAACATGGTCAACTCAAGATTAACTATCTAAGGCTCACTAACCACTTAGAACACCAAAATAGGGCACACAAAAAACAAGATGGTGATGAAGTGACTGAGTGAGGTGAAAAGGAAGAGGGTCCTTGTTCCAAACAAGGCATGTGTGCTAAAGGAACAATAGTATTGAGTAGGGATTAGTTAAATTCCTTTCATTAAATACCATAAGTACCTATTGTAAAATCTATTTTATTTGTAATGCTAGATTTGTACAATAGATTCAAGTAGCTTACTCACCATGGTTTTCCCTCATAGCATTTTCCACATAAATCTGGTGTTATGGTTGCATACTTTTATGTTCTTTTTCTTGTCATGATTTAATTAGTTAATTGTTGATGAATGGAAAGAATTTTATTAAGTAATGATTCATCCCCCCTCTCAATATTATAACCAAGGAAAATGGGGGATATGGAGATCAAGTGCTATCACACCCACTTTCAAAGCTTCCACTCAAGCATAACCCTAGAGATCTCAATGAAAAAGGGAAAGAGATCTTGCAATAGGGTTGTCCTAGGGTTTGAATATTATCTAATGAAGGGTTCACTACCAATCCTAAACTTGGATAAGAAAAATGAGATGTGAGATGAAATAAAAAAACCCTAATTCAATATAATGACCTAGAAATGCAAACATAACATAACAGAAAAGCAATGAGATGAATGGTGTGCACCTAGAAATTTGGAAGTGACTGGAAGCAAATTTGAAACACTAGAAAATTTGGCCTTTTGACCTACTCAAGACTCATTCGCCATTCTAGGTGAATCAGTCCCAAATATGAATTTTTGTGCAAAAGCCTATTTTGGAAAAAAGGGTATCTAAATCTACAAACAAATCTGAATAAAAAAAAGCTATAGTGGGACTCATTCGCCACTCTTGGCAAATTAGTCATGTTTCACTTTTTTAGGAATTGAAAGTTTTGATATGCACTTCAACACTTGCTCTTTCCTTCCAACTTGAGTTTTGGATCTGAATCTGTTAAAATACCTAAAAAACAAAATAAATACTTGATTTTCTAATGGGGGGTTTGCCTCGGTCAAACCCCTAGTGTGGTAATTAAACCTTGAGAGAAATAATGAAATGTACATGAAAACCCTAGCCTTTTGTTTTTTCTAAGACTAATAAATCTGAAACATGATGCAATCCCATTCTAATGCATAATAATATGATGCAATAATGGAAATATGAATATGAATAACTCACTTGAGGAGATCTCCAATATCCCTAAATGAGATCTAATAATGCTTGTACCTTTCTTACGTTGAATGTAGAGTGATAATTGAGGATGGAATCACTTAGAAAATAAGTCCTTAACCTTGGCTTGATGGCTAGATGCATCTCCCCAACCTAGAATTCATCATGATTCACCATAGATAACCATGATCAACCCTTGACAATGCTAGGTCTTGAATGAAAGTGAGTGTGAAGGCCTACAAAAATAGTTTAATGTTGCTCGAAGACTTCAACTTTGCTTTCTTTTGAAACTTGAATGCTCTTGTGAAATCTTGCTTGAAGACTCTTAATGCTTCTCTTGAAAAATTCTTTCTCAAAGTGCTTAAAAAATGATAAAAATGGCTTGAAAACTTGCTTATATAGGCATTGACATCTAATTGACCAATATTTAGATCTCAAAGGCCGACATCCACCAAAAAATTTAAATTGAAATGGTGAATTTCTTGCTTAAAATTAAAAAAGACCCCAAATGGGACTCATTTTCCACCCTTGGGAATGGGTCCCACCTAAGGGAACTCATTCACCCAAGGTGGTGAATGAGTCCCACCTTAGCTTTTTGAGGTGATTTTTCAGGATTTTCAATGATTTGATAATTTTATGGGATTTTTAAGTGAAATGAGCCTCAAGATCTGAAATAATGGGTTTTAGGGGCCCATAAATGATGATTTAAAGGGTAATTAATGCAAGGGTACCCAAGATAGGTCCAAATTAGACTAGGAATTGTACTATCTCCAAGAAGGGAGTAAAATTTCAGTGGTCACATTTAGCCCCCACTTTAGCACCCATATGACTCTAAGTGCATATGCAAGAAAGGTGTTCTTGAGTTTTAAGTGGTTGCAATAGTTGTGGTGAATATTTTGATCTTGTGGAATATTTTGAGATGCTTTGGAATGTTTGTGTGTGGTCTATGAGATGTTTTCGGACCTGGATAGGTGTTCTTGTGGCTACTTGTTAGTCTTAGTGTAGGTTTGGTTGACCTAGTGCGCTAGCGCTAATTGCAAAGGATGATTGTTGTCTGAGGAAGTGTTGAGAAGCGTGTCAATGTATATTTGGGTCCCATCTAAGTAGTGGAATGGTCTACCTTCACTTCATTCCACCCTGGAAGTGTTTGGTGCTGACCTATTTGATGTTGCACGATTGAGGTATATATGTTTCCTTTAGGTCAACCTAATTGAGATTGTTTTAGGTCGTAGAGGGTATAAATACAAGGAGAATTATTGTGAAGTGTGGATACTATGATGCAAAATATGTGAATGTAGTCAATTTTGATGATCTAAGTGCAAGCCTTAATGCCTATGACTTCTAAATACAGTGAGTAAAATGTGTCTACATTTCAGTCCGTTTGATAAGTTATTTGTGCTTTAGTGGAACTATACCTTTAGCATATGAGATATGCATTATTATCAGCTCAAATTGTTAGCGAGCCACCCCTTCTTCTATTCTTCTTTCCTCTGGAAAGTGAGTTCTTCACTAGTGAGCCACCAGTAGTGAGCCTTTCTTTATCCTTTTGGGTGGTGAGCCCTTGATAGTTAGCCTTCTTATATTCGGTGTTGCAATTCATGTATTAGTGAGCTAATCCTCACTGTGGTTTTTCCCTTCTTGGGTATTCCATGTAAATTTGGTGTTCTTATGTGTTTGGTGAGTGCATTATTGCTTTACATGTTTACATTTTGTTAATGCATGTTAAAGGTTTAATGGTTGATTAGGGTTTGAAAAGATGTTGAGGTTTTGAATGTTTTAAAATATATAACTAATTCACCTAGGCCCTCTTAGTTGCCATGTGCATCTAACAATTGGTATTAGAGTTGTGGTTTCCAAGAAGAAGCTTAATTGCTTGAGGTAGATCCAGATGACATAGAGGAAAGGTTTCAAAACTCCTTTGTTCAAAGGAACAAATTTTACCTACTAGAAAACTAGGATGGATTCCTTTATGTTTTCTCTTGGATTTGGTGTTTGTTGGTCTATTGAAAAAGGTTATACTATGCCTGCAAATGGTCCAACAAGTGATGATGAGATCAAGGATTATGAAAACAAAGGCAAAGGCAAAGCATGGAATGCAATCCTGAGTGGTCTTTTTTATTTTGAACTTGGAAAGGTGATAAGTTTGAAGTCTACTAAAGAGATCTAGAAAATGATAGAAGGTATCTATGAAGGAGATGACAAGTTCAAACAAGTAAAGATGTAGAACTACAAAACCAAATTTGAAACCCTAAGGATGTCTAAAGATGAAGAGAAGTGTGCAAGATCACCATGGAAAAAATAGGCTCTTAAGTGGCGAAAAATTTAGAAAATTCAAAGTTAGGCAACTTGATGTAAAAATTTGAATAATTTATCTATATTATTTCAAAAATATGTAAGAATAGAATTTGTAGAAAATTGAATGTAGTTTCTAAAATACTAGGGTTTTTTTTTTTTAAATCTATTTGGAAAATTTGAAATTTAATGCAAATTTAAATTTCTTAGGGAAAATAAGAAGAGGTGTTCATCTAACCACCAACCACAATTAAAACATAATTATTTATAATATTTAGATATATGTAGAGACCCATGTCCAAATGTAATGCATGTTTTTTGTAAATTTTTTCAAGTAAATAATTAATTATGGAATTTTTATTACAACTTTTAAAATATAAAATCGTATGTCTGACCACCTTAACTTGGTCAAAACTTCACGAAATTAAAAAAAAAAAAATCCTATAGTATGCAAAGCATAGAATGTGACACATGTTTTGAGTTCAAAAAATGTTATATCGTTTGAAAGTTATAGATGTTTTTCAATCAGCCTATCAATTAGGACTTTAGTCATAATTCAAATAGAAAATGAATAATAAGTATTAATAAATTCAAAGTAAAGTATAATTTATATTGGTGGAAAGATGAGAATATCCTTTAAAATCCCTTTTCGTTTCATCAATTTTGGGTAAGAAAAAAGTCGTCAGCCACATACCCTACACATACCCATCATATCACAACTTTTTGGCCCATCATGATCCTACACATACCCGAAGCTATTACTATCTACATGCTCAAAGTTGATGAATTTTTCAATGCCATCAATGGTCTTGGTGGAAAGCTAGATGAAAGAAAATTTGTGAAAAAGGTATTAAGAACTTTGCCTAAATCTTATAGTTCTAAAGTTTCTGCTATTGAGGAAGCTCAGAATTTGGATAATTATTCTAGAGATTAGATGTTTGGTGCTTTAACTTCATTTAAAATGAGAGATTTTGTTCAAGATGCTACAAAAAAAGAAACTACTTTTAAAAACTGTAAAATGGAAAAGGATGATGGATCAAATCCAGATGATGTTGATGAGGTAGAAGAAAAATTTGTGAGGAGATTGAAAAAGGGTACTGGAAAATAAAAAGGTAAGCTACCTTTCAAATGTTTCAATTGTGGAAAGACAGGTCATTATGCATCTAAATGTCCAATCAAAGTTATTAATGACAAAAAAAAGGATCATAAGGGTAAATTTTTCAAAAAGAGTTATTATGTTGAAAAGGAAAATGGTGTATCTACTGATGAAGAATCAGAATATCTAGATGAAGAAAGTGATGAATACTTATTCATGGCTTTAAATTTTGGAACTAATTCTACTAATATTCAAATATGTGTGAAGGAAAGTGCTCCAAAAGTAGGTCATAACATTGAAGGAACTATGTTTACTACTTTTCATGCTAGAGAAGAGAAGAATTACTAGATCATTAACAATGGATGCTCAAATCATATGATAGGTGATAAGAGTAATTTTTTAAGCTTGAAGAGTATGATGGTGGTCTTATTAAGTTTGGTGATGATACATCTACTATTATATGTCGAAAAGGTTCAATTATTTTTTATGGAAAGAATAAAATAGATGTTGTTCTTTATGTAAAGGGTCTCCTAAATAATCTTCTAAGTGTAGGAAAAATGTGTAGTGGAGGATATAATCTTGTATTTTCATAATGGTGGTTGTGAAATCAGAAAAGGAAGCTCTAGCACTCTAGTTGTTATTGGAACAAGGACAAAAGATAATGTCCATTAACTCAAATGTAGTGGTGCAAAGTGCTTTATGTCTCAAACTAATGAAAGTTGGATATGGCATAGAAGAATGGGTCACATTAATTTTGATAGCCTAGTGAAGATTAGTTCTACTGATGTTGTGAGATATTTTCCAAAGATTACAAAGCCTATCAATGCAATATGCAAAGAATGTCAACTTGGAAAGAAAACAAAGAAAAGATTCACTTGACAAAAGAATACTCTACCACAAGTCCCTTGGAGTTAGTGCATATATATCTATGTGGACCTACCAGAATTAGAAGCTCATGTGGTGACATATATTTCATTATATTAATTGATGATTATTCTAGACTATCTTGGGTTACATTTTTCAAAGAAAAATTAAAAGCTCTAGAGAAGTTTAACGCATTTAAGGCTATGGTTGAGAATAAAATGAATTTAAAAATCAAATGTTTGAGATCTGATAGAGGTGGTGAGTTTACTTCAAATGAGTTTAACATTTTTTGTGAAGACCATGGAATAAGAAGGAATTTATCATCCCCTAGAACTCCTTAGTAGAATGGAGTTGTGGAAAGGAAAAACAAAACAGTTCGGGAAGAAGCTAGGAAAATGATGAAGGAAGCTAATCTTTTGCATTTCTATTGGAGAGAAGCAATCCATACTGCAATCTACATTCTTAGTAGATGTCAAGAAAGAGTGAAAAGGTCAAAGAATCCCTATGAGTTATGGTATGGTAAACTCCCTATTGTGAAATATTTCAAATTTTTTGGAAACAAGTGTTATATTAGAAGAGATTGTGGACTATGGAAATGGATTCACAACTTATCTTATCCACACCTAAAAGGGGAGTGAAAATACAATGTGATATGCAAAATAAACTAAATATGCAAGTAAACTATAACAAAAATTAATGAAACTACAAAGGTGTGCCTGGAAACTAGAAGGTGATGTAGAGAGGCTCTAGAATCCTATAGAATTTACTGTTGAAGCCAACTGGGAAACTTACACCAAGCTAGGTGACTTAGTCATGTTTCAGGGAGATTCTGTTGGAATAGGTTTCAGCCAAAAGGGTATCCAAAACTGCAAAAAACACTTTTCAGGCCTAGCAGTGGGACTAATTCACCACTGATGGTGACTTAGTCCACCTTCATCTTTCGGGAACTTTGAAGATGCAATTTGTAGCTCTCAGTCTGCACTTCAATTCCTAACAGGTTTCTAGATCCAAATCTACATAATCTAGTTTGTAGGTGATCTCTAAGCTTCTTTTAGGGTTTTGTTGACTTTGAATGACTTTGATGAATTATTGACACCTTTTAAAACCTTTCTCTTTGACAAATCTGCATACAAGACTTGCAAAACACACATGCAAAGAGGGGGAAAAGGGTTAAGGGTTAGTGAATAGGGGTTTTCCTTGGTCAAACCCTAGTTTGGTAATTAAACCCTTGAAAATGAAATGAAAAGAGAATGATGAATTAAAAACATGCAATGCTACAACTAACCAAACCCTTGAAGTAGAAATTTGAAGATATGCAAATGGAAGCTCCAATGGATGTATGCTTTACAATACCTAGAGTGAATGCTTGATGATTGCTTAAATGATTACTATTGAAAATGAAGGTAATATTGTAGCTTAAAACTTGTAAAACTATGAGATGGTAGATCTAATTAAGTGTTATTTGTCACAACTCTTTGTGTATGATTAATCTATTTAGATAAATTTTACCAATTGTAGACAGAAACAGAAGATTGTAGAAGAATGAGACAAGAAGATAGAAGTGACACAACATATATGTGGAGAAACCCTTTTGGGAAAAATCTCCACCAAAATCAATAGTGTTTGTATTATTTAACCTTAGAAAAAGATTACAATAATACTGTATCAATCCTTGATTAATATGCTTCCTTTCCTTCAACAATCCTTCTTCACAACCTACAATAAACTCTCATTCACTTTCTGCAACACAATCTATCCATTCATTCCATGTGACCAAGCATGAATCCACACATCCCATGTGATGCTTCAAACCCTCACACATGCACAAGCTCAACTTGTTAACCTATTGAAAACTCTGATGCACTTACTACAATTAATAGACAAATATGAGCATTGTAAACTCCTAAGAATTTTCAAATACAAGAGCATAAAGCTCCTCTAAAAAATCTATGCCTAGATTGTGCAAGTAGAGTTTCACAATGTAATCTGAGTTCAGACCAAAGTCTTCCTCAATTCAGGTGCCCCAAAACTAAATACTTAACTAAACTCTTGTCAAAAAAATATCTTGCAAGCATCACCTCAAATTTGGCACCCAAGAATGGGCCCACTTAACTGAGCCTTGTAAATATCTTCTTATGCAAAAGGTGTTAACTCAAAGATGCCAACTTGGGTGCCCAAGGTGGGTCCAAGTTGAAATCTTGGTTAATTAAAACATATCTCTCCACCAATTCATGCAAACATTATGCATGATTGATCCCCACTTAACTAAATTTATCCACCTATTATTTGTCATGCAACTGAATTCATTAGTCATGCAACTCAAGTCAACTAAAGACAACTAGCATTCAACTCAAACTAACTGCATGCAACTAAAGATAACTAAACCATAATTGAACTTAACTTAACTTAACTTAACTTAACTTAACTTAATTGATACTGATTGAACTGAACTGAAGTGAACTCCACTCATGTAAATATCAATCCCTAATTTTTAGGATCTTTACATGCATTACTAAAGTGTTATCAATCCTCCAAATAGTTAACTTAAGCAAGGTGGGTTCCACCTTCCATGTGGGTGCCCCATGTGCTCCAATTTTGTATGAGCTCTTCTTGGATGTCCCCACATGTTCCTATCATTTAGGAATAATCAAAAACTTCAATTTACATGTTCATTTCATTCAAATTTAATCTCTTTCTAATCCTAGTGTTGGGGAAAAATTTCCAAGGACTTAGGAGATACATGAAATATGTTTAGGATTTCAATTAAATGGCATCCTATTCCCAACATTCTCCCACTTGAAATTATACATTGCAATTATTCTAAACAAGGAATCATTATTATAAATAAAGTATAGGACTCAATGCCAATGGCCTTATTGCACCAAGAGAACTTATCTATAGGAACTGGTTTCATAAGATAATCTATAGCATTGATCAAAGTGTCAACTTTCTCAATCAATACCTTCCCACTCTCAACCATTTCTTACACAAAGTGATAATGAACATCAACATTCTTAGTACAAGCATGATGCATATGATTTTTGGCTAAACAAATAGCACTCTAACTATCACATTCAAGTCTAATTTTCTTGCAATTAAAACTGATACCTTTCCCAAGTCTATGTAACCAAACTACCTCTTTAGAGGCATGTGTAGCAGCCATGTGCTCTACTTCTATGGTGGACAAAGCAGTCGTGGGCTACCTCTTACTCATCCAACTAACTATAGCTCCAAAAAAAGTAAAAACATAGTCACTTGTCGACCTTTGACTATCCAGGTCTCCTTCCCAATATGAATCAGCAAAACCCTACATGTCCAATGATCCATGCATAATATCAATTTCATTAGCACCATGATAAACCAAAAAATAACTAGAAGTATCTCGTAAATATCTAAACACCCTCTTAACATAAGTCCAATGTTCTTTACCAGGGTTAGACATAAACCTACTTAGAACTCCCACTGCTTGGGCTATATCTGGTCTTGTATAGACCATTGCATACATCACACTACCAATTTCACTTACAATGGAGTCACCAATCCATTGTATAGACTTCCATACATGTAAAACCATGGGCTCAAAACCATGAGCTCCAAAACCATGGACCAATACAACTAGCACAAAACCATGTGCTAAAGACCACTAAAGGTTAATCCACTAAATCTAACCCAAGAACTAGTTTAACCCAACTGCCCCCCTACCACTTGGGTGAACTCCTCTCTTACCAGGCCTTTCCTTTTAGAAAATGAGCAAGCCATACTAGGTCTTACAGCCATCAGCCCAAATACATGTATTAAATTTTACATACAACTCCATTTTTAACTTCCACATCTCATAATTAGATCTATTGAATCTTTCAATATCTAGACAAGAAGTAGAACTCATTGTTACACACTTCTTTTACAAATCTATAATAACATACTAGTAAAAGCTCTCACTATAGCCATAAAACCTTCAAACTTTTAAGAGAAAGGCATCACAAACTCTACCCAACCATTAGCTCTGATACCAAATGTTGAAAATGAATGTAATATTGTAGCTTAAAACTAAAATGAGAGGAAAATGCTATATTTATACATCATTATACAAATTTCCCAAAAATACCACATCACAAGCTAACCTCAAGGCTTAGAAAATAATATCCTGCCAAAATTTTGAAATAATTTTGATTTTTGAGCCAAGTGGGACTAAGTTGCCGCTAGTGGTGACTTGGTACCACTAGGGCATTTTTAATGGGTGTCGGGAATTAAAGTCTATTAAATGATGTTTAACGGGATTATTCTCAAAAACACACTTAAGTAGGGCCTGTAAGTGTATTAAGGGATCATTTAAACATAAGAAAGGGACAAACTATCGATGACAAGCCTAGGAAAGCATGAAAGTTTGTTACAATACTTTACAACACCTTGAAATAAGGCTTGGTAAATGATAAAAAGAGGTTATTTAGGTGAATTATATTAATAAGGTCCTAGAAAAGTGTGAAAATGTATTACAACACTTTACAACACTTTTACAAGACATCATAGGATTTGTATTGACTCGCAAGGGTCCAAGACCTAATGTTAATGTGTTGACCACATTGCAACACTAAATCAAGGCACAACTAGGCCACAGTCACAAGGAGAACCCAAACAAGACAGAAAATGTAGAAGGGTTAATTTTTTGGTGTTCACATTTAGCCCCCACTTTAGTGAGAGGATGAACTTGCTTCAAACTCACACTAAAGTAGACCTATGCACAATCAAGAGGGGTTCCCATGAATCAATGCTAGAAAGATGGGACAACAATGATCAAGAGGGGTAATCAAGCCCCCAGGATCAAGATCTCATAGCAAATTTACATAAGTGAAAGGAAACATAGATGATATCAAGAGTAATGACTAGGAACAAGCACACAATGTCAAAGATGAAAGAGATAAAAATGAAAGAAATAATTAATGAATCAGAACAAGCTTCAACCATTTGTCCAGCATGATGTGGATTAGATCTAGGTTGTTTTTCCAAAAAAATGTATACTCACTCTGAGGCGACAAAACTCATGGTTGACTATGAGGTGAGAAACATACACTTATGGTTGGTATGCACTCACACACACAGTTGGCTATGGGGAAAGTCATTCCTCAAAATGGTCCACTATGTCACATCAAGCCACTAAGAGGAATGCATGGTAATATGCTAATATAGATCACGCTCATGAAGGACACTATACCTAATGTCATCCACACAGCGACAAAATGCATCATATGAAGTAAGAAAGTTGCACTAAGAACCAAGGAAAAGGAAAAAATGCAAAAGAATAATGCCAATGTATGCCTCCACTTTAAAGGAATTGCTACACACTATATTGTGAGCAATTACTTTAAAGTAGAAAATGAGAAATGAAAACAAGAAAGAAGACATGAGAGCCAACTTGGAAAGCCCTATGCCAAGTCATATGTTTCTGAGTAAAGATGTGTCATGCAAAGGAAAGGAAGGGGTTTCCCCCAAAATGAAAACACCAAACACATAAGGGATCTATGCATTTGGGGTTAGTATGTTCTTTGGTGCAATATTTTGTTTAGAGAGCTCAGAACTGTAATCATTCCCCAAATACATAGAACTGGAAGAATGACACAAAGAGAATGAAAAATAAATAAAAAGAAAGAACCTTTTGGGTCAACATGGAAGAGACATAGGTGTCTCGACGCCTTGCGTCATCCTCAAAAGGAAAACACAAGCTAAATGAAAAAGAAAAGGAAAAAAAAATGAAAAGCTTTTGGGTCAACATGAAGGATACATGAATTTCTCAATGCCTTGCATCATCCCCAAAAGGAAAACAAAATAAAAAGGAAAAAGACAAGCCTTTTGGGTCAACATGAAAGAGACATGGAATGTCTGAATGCCTTGCATCATCCCCAAAAGGAAAACACAAGAAAAAGACAAAATAAAAGGCAAGGAAAAATACAAGCCTTTTGGTTCAACACGAAAGAGATATGGAATGTCTTAGTTCCTTGTGTCATCCCCAAAAGGAAAAAGACAAAAGAAAAAGGCAAAAGTGATGTACAGCATAGAGAAGAATGAAGGCACAAATAGAGAAATTTCATAAAGAGAGAGAATATAAAATAGAACATCATGAGGGAGCACATTACGCACATGCCAACACACAAAAGAAAAAGAAAAAGAAAGAGAAAATGAAAAAGACTAGTAAGGAAAATGCAAGTCAACCATCAAGCAAGTCATCTGCCTCCCAATCTTAGTTGTTATAAGCAGAAGGTGAATAACGTAGCTAAGGGACAACAACAAATGCATCACTAGGACAAGGCTAGAAACTTCTCGCCCCCATTGAGTGCAAGACAAGAATGAGCCGAGGTAGGTGATGGGAAAGCTCATGTAATAGTGAGAAGAGAATTTTCTACAACTATTACATGATAAGAGTTGGAGAGTGGTTTATGGAATTATTGGATAGCAATTATCACCATCGAAATGATACTTGCTAAGTATTTATTTCAATTTATTGCACTCATCACTTCTATGTCCAAGAACGTGATGATATGCACAATGTGGAATGTTAGAATATTTAGGATATATCACCAACCTATTCATAGGTGGTAATAGTATGAGTCCTTTTTTGAAAAGTATTTGTAATTTTCTTTCACATTCAGGTGGTGGATGGAGAGGAAACTGTAGTTTTTGTAACTTGTAAGGTCTTTTTTGTTTGCTAGATTCACCCTTTTCTCAAATGGAAGGAGGAGGACCCAAAGTGATCCTCTCATCCTTGTCATTGTTATTAGGTAAGGGTTGCTCTCGAGGAAGGGCGACATTCAGATCGGGAGGGGAATCAAAGATCACTATGCCATCATCATGAAGCCTCCAATATTCTCTAGGAGACTTGTTGTTATGAGAGGGATCTTGATAACCTCTTCTCGTTGTGTTTTCATCTTTTTTATTTTTCTCTAAGATCTAATGAATGTCATGTCCAGTTTTTGTGTCACATCCTTGTTTGCTCAAAATACTAAAACCTTTTCCATAGGTTTCTTCAAAGTTGATTGGAGTATTGGTGACTTTTTTTATCATAAAATGGTTTAGTGGTTGTTTGTTTAGAAGAACTAGGTTCACATTGTGTAGGGAACTTAGGTTCTTTGCTTATTTCAAGATGTAAGTAACCAAACATATTAGGAGGTGGTATTGTAGGAAGGTCTTGTTTCATGGACAGATAAAATGATGCGTTAGTTTCAAGGTTGTCAAGGAATTCATTTAGGAACTTATTCATACTTTCATCATCTTCTCCAATGATGTCAACATCACGAGGAGGAAATTCATGAGGAGTTGAAGGAGCATGATGAAGTTCAATGTCATTAGGATCAGTTCCAAAGGCACAGCTTGACATGGCAACTACGGATTTATAATGCAAATGAATGAAAGAAAAATAAGTGCAAGAAATGGAATAAAATAGAAAATATGGAAACTGTAATAGAAATGTAATAATAGAAAACAAAAATGCAGAAAATGATTTGGAAATGACAGAAATTGCAGTGAAGAATGTGCAACTGGACTAAGTCGCCCAAGGTGGCAAATGAGTCCAGGCAGTGATTTTTTTCAAAATTTTATGAAATTTTTAATGGATTTTTATGCTTTTTAGGTTTTTAGATGCAGATACAATATGATTATGTAGAATTTTGTTAATTTTTCATGAAATACAATGAAGAAATGCAAGTTATATGAGCTTTTCACTAATGCAAATTGTAAAACCCTAGGATTCAAATTAAATAATGCAAAATGCAATGTAATGTAATTCTAGGATGTCAATGCACTTGAAATAAAAAATATAATTTTCTAAAGTCAAGTTCACCAAATGTGGACTATGGAAATGGAGTCACAACTTCTCTTATCCACACCTAAAAGGGGAATGAAGGAAGAGGAATCTGATTTCACAAAGTTCACACTCAAGAACAATTCAATGAGATTCCAATGCAATGAATATTGAAATATATCAAAGGATATTTTTCCTAAGGCTATAAATTGATAAAGAAGATAAATTATGGATGCAAAACTAAGGAAATGCAAAATGTTTGAAAACACAATGTGATATATGCAAAATGAACTAAATATGCAAGTAAACTATAATAAAAATTAATGAAGCTACAAAGGTGCACCTGGAAACTAGAAGATGATTCAGAGAGGCTTTGAAATCCTACAGAATTTACTGTTGAAGCCAATTGGTACACATACGCCAAGTTGGGTGACTTAAAACTATTTTGGGGAGATTCTGCTAGAATAGGTTTCAACCAAAAGGGTATCCAGAACTACAAAAAACACTTTTCAGGCCTAGCAGTGGGACTAATTCACCATTGATGGTGACTTATTTCACCTTTAGCTTTCAGGAAGTTTGAAGATGCAATCTGTAGCTCTCGGTTTGCACTTAAGTTCCTAACAGGTATCCAGATCCAAATCTATAGAATTGGTCTATAGGTGATCTCCAAGCTTCTTTTAGGGTTTTGTTGACTTTGAATGACTTTGATGAATTGTTGACACCTTTTAACACCTTGCTCTTTGAAAAATCTACATACAAGACCTGTAAAACATGTAAAGCAGGGAAAAGGGGTTAAGGGTTAGTGAATAGGGGTTTTCCTTGGTCAAACCCCGGTTTGGTAATTAAACCCTTGAAAATGAAATGAAAAGAGAATGATGAATGAACAACATGCAATGCTACAACACACCAAACCCTTGAAGTATAAATCTGAAGATATGCAAATGGAAGCTCCAATGGATGTATGCTTTAGAATGCCTAGAGTGAATTCTTGATGATTGCTTGAATGATTAAGTGAATGACTTAATGAGTGAATAAATGGGGGTCAAAATGAGAGGAAAACCCTAAATTTATACATGATTACACAATTTTTTCTGAAAATACCACATCACAGTCCAACCTCAAAGCTTAGAAAATAATATCCCACCAGAATTTTGAAATAATTTTGATTTTTGAGCCAAGTGGGACTAAGTCCCCCTAGTGGTGACTTGGTCGCACTAGGGAATTTTTAATGGGTATCGGGAATTAAAGCATATTAAATGATGTTTAACGGGATTATTCTCAAAAACACACTTAAGTAAGGCATGTAAGTGTATTAAAGGGTCATTTAAACATAAGAAAGGGTCAAATTATTGATGAAAAGCCTAGGAAAGCATGAAAGTTTGTTACAATACTTTACAAAACTTTTAAATAAGGCTTGGTAAGTGATAAAAAGAGGTTATATAGGTGAATTATATTAATAAGGTCCTAGAAAAGTTTGAAAATGTATTACAACACTTTTACAAGACATCTTAGGATTCTTATTGATTCACAAGGGTCCAAGGCCTAATGTGAATGTGTTGACCACATTACAACACTAAATCAAGGTACAACTAGGCCAAAGTCACAAGGAGGACCCAAATGAGATAGAAAAAGTAGGAGGGTTACTTTTTCGATGTCCACATAGATGAAGAAAACTTAGGAAATTTTGATGCAAGATTTGGTGAAGAAATCTTCCTTGGATACTCTACAAGAAGCAAGGCTTACTTGTGCTACAAAAAAATATTGAAGAATATTGTTGAGAGTGAAAATATAAAAGTGGATGAAGAGCCACATCAAATTTTAGTATTGATAGAAGGATATGAATTTGATGAATCCCCTTGCAATGAAGAAGAAAAGGTTGAAGATAAAGGAAAAGAGATGAAAGTTGAAGAGGAAGAAGCTCTAGAAAAGAATCCTAAGAATTATTAGTATTTGTAAAGAGAATCATTTAGAAGATAAAATCATTGGAGATAAAAGAAAATTTTTGCTAACAAGAAAAAAATTTGCTATTATAGAGGAACAAGCAAATTTATGTTTACTTTCTACTTAAGGTGGAACAAAAAGTAGTAATTGAGGCATGCAAAGATGAGAATTGGGTCAAAGCAATAAAGGAAGAGTTAGAATAGATAGAGAAGAAAATGACTTGGGAATTGATCCCAAGATTGGAAAATAAGAATGTGATTGGTGCTAAGTGGGTATTCCAGAACAAGTTGAATGAAGATGGAAAAGTTGTCAGGAATAAGGCTAGACTTGTGTGTAAGGGTTACTCACAAGTTGAAGGTATAGATTTTGAGGAAACTTTTGCTCTTGTTGCAAGAATGGAATCTATTAGGATGTTTTATCTTTTGCAACACATAAATATTTCAAAGTATATTAGATGGATGCAAAGTCTCCATTCTTCAATGGTGAATTGAAAGAAGAGGTATGCATTAAATAGCTAGAAGGTTTTCAGTTGTTAGAAGATACAAATATGGTCTATCTATTGAAGAAATGATTGTATGGATTGAAGCAAGCTCCCAGAGCTTGGTATGCAAGGTTAGATAAGTACATGTGGGTATGTGAAGGATCATCATGGAAAAAATAGGCCTTTAAGTGGCGAAAAATTTAGAAAAATCAGAATTAGGCAACTTGATGTAAAAATTTGAATAAGTTATCTATATTATTTCAAAAATATGTAAGAATAAAATTGGTAGAAAATTAAATTTAGTTTCAAAACTACTAGGTTTATTTAAAACAAAAAAAATCTATTTGGTGAAAATTTGAAATTTCAATGTAGTAGTACTTAAATTTCAGGGAAAATATAAGAAGTAGGTGTCTGTCTGACCACCCTAACCACGATAAAATGATAATATTTTTTAATAAAATTTTAGATATAAGTAGAGGACTCATGTCCCAATGTGATGCATATTTTTTGTAATTTTTTTAAAAGTAAATAATTAATTATGATTTTTTTATTACAACTTTTTAAAAATATAAAAACTCATATGCCTGACCACCTTAACTTGGTCAAAACTTCATGAAATTCATTTTTTTTAATCCTATAGTATGCAAAGCATAGAATTTGATGCATGTTTTGTATTTAAAAAGTGTGATATCGTTTGAAATTTATAGATGTTTTTTAATTAGCCTATCAATAAGGACTTTAGTCGTAATTCAAATAGAAAATGAATAATAATTTGTGCCATAGAAAAATGGCCCCTTGTCATTTTCATGTCCTTTTAGGTCTTGTTTCATGGTGTTTGATATATTTTTCTCTAATTTTATGTTGTGACATGGTGCATATTTATGTACTAAAATTCAAATAATGATTTCTTGTGAAGGTGTTGTGGAGTGTTGTAAGACATTTCTACATTCTTCTAGACTCTATTTATTTCAATTCACCTAAAAATCACCTTTTCATCACTAAACAAGTCCTATTTTGAAGTGTTGTAAAGTCTTGTAACAAGATTTCATGCTTTTCTAGGCACAACTTCACTATTTATCCCTTTCTTATGTTTTATTTGACCCCTTTATGCCCTCATATGTCTTAATTAAGTGTATTTTTGAATGTTAACCCGACAAACAACATTAAATACAACTTAATTTTGAACACATATTTTTCAGGTCCTAGGTGGGAACCATTCACCATGGGTGGCAATTGAGTCCCCCTTAGCTCCAAATTAAAAAAAATTAAATTTTCCTTTTGGGTTTTTATTCAAAAACACTTGATGTAAGCCTATGATGAGGTATGAATGGTTGAATAAGGCACAAGTGTGTATAAATATGTTATTTTCACCACATTTTGCATCCCCTACAATTCTCCAACATTCACACATCATATTCAAGCATTCAAGTATTCTACAACATCAATTCAAGCATTATTCAAGCACTTTGGAGAATCCATTGACATTACTTCAGAATTTCATTATCAAAGGTTTGGTAAGTTGATAGCTATTGCATGTTATTAGTTTATCATCCTCTTTCATTTCATTATTTCATTAAGGGTTTGATTACCAAAAGTGGGATTTGACCAAGGCAAACCCCTATTTGCTAACCCTCAACCATTTTTCCCTTATTGCATGTGTGTTTGCAGACCTAGGTATGCAAATTTAACAAGCTTTTTGGTGCTAAAGATTGGTAAACAATTAAACTAGGTGCTTCAATTCAACTCATTCATATTTCAAGCTTGGAGAAGGTTTTATGTATGTTTCCTATAGAATTGAGTTCAGCAACCTGACAATCATAGATTTCCAAATTTGGTGTTGTGGAGTTGTCTCCTAATTTTTCATAAATTTGGGAGAGGACTAATTCACCACCAATGGTGAATGAGTCCCACCTTATGACTAAAAATCTAAATTTTCTCAAATTTCGGATCCTGACAGCCATAAACGAGTTTCTGACACTTTTTCACCAGTAGGAGGACTAATTCGCCAACTTGGGTCAATGAGTCCCACTGTCAAAATTCAATGATTTCAGTTAGCATCCACAACATTCTATATTCATCAAACATTGCCCAGGTGCACTCTATTTCATCTCATTTCTTTTTGTTCTACATTATTTCTTCATTTACTTCATTGTTTGCATATCATAGTGTGTTTTCAAACATAGTTTAAATCTTAGCTTTGCATTCAAATTCACTAATATAGATCATTTAATTGCATTTAGTTTACTTAATTTAGTTTATACAACATCTTGAATAGCATAATTTGAATGAACTAGCTAGCATTTTTGGCCCTACCTCTCTCCTTTTAGGTGAAAAACCCTAGAAGAGTTAAAGAAGTCCTAGAGAGCCTTAAATCAACGGTTCATTTTGGTGAACCTACATTTTGAACACTTTGCATTTCTGATTTCATTTGCATATTACATCCTACATTACTTTTGTATCAACATTCAATTAGGACATTGTTTTGTCTAGGACTTTTCATATTGCATTAGTGAAAACTTCATTTAGATTTCATTTTTGCATTGCATGTTATTGAAAAAATTGAAAATATGCATTCTGCATCCTTGATTGCATTATGTAGAGCATTAAATTCATCTTAAAATTTCTAAAAAACACAAAAAAATATCATATTGGGACTCATTCGCCACCCTGGGCGAATCAGTCCCTCTGCACTTTTTAAATAGCATTTTTGGCATTTTTCAGGAATTTTCCTATACTTCTATTTTGTGATTACATTTATGTTGTATAGTTAGCAACATTTTTGTTATTTTCATATTAGACATCTTAGATTACCTCTCCTTTGCGGTACTTGTATGAGTGTTTGGTGCCCTGTTGATAATACTATAGTGAGAAGAAGTTCTAGACTCATGGCTTCCCATGATAGCACAGTCATTGTGGACCTTGGGGTCTTATGAGCTCCTACTCCTTGTATGGACAATGGCACATTAGGCACTGACAATACCACTTCTATGCCTTCACCTTTCCATCCAATGAATGTTGACACCCAAAACAATTCCCTCCCGTAAGAAAAGCCATTAATATTCTTGAAGATTTTGCACATTTACAACAAGATTTGTCACTTGAAAACATTTCCACCACTGCCATACATTCCATTGAAATCTTCATCATTTGATTGAAAGTGAGGATGGCTTGCAAGTGAATAAGAGAATTGTCGAGATTTACAATAAACATGCCTCTTCTAATACTCAATCCGCAAACATTCTTGTAAGCCAAGGAGGACCTCAAGTTCCTCCCAACCATATTATCTATACCAACTTATACCAATCTACAAGTCCACACAGCTATGCAACAAGTTAATTATGTGGCTACTTCTTTCCCAATTCCACCTAGCATTCCTACTTCTCTTGTGGCAACGCAAGTCCCCTCCACCACCTTCACACCTCATAGTATTCCTTTCACTTCCCCTAACATCACTTACACTCCATCACCCTTTTCTCTTCCACCTCAACCCACTTACCCTGATCCTATTCTTACACAACTCAATACCATTTCATCCATGCAACATCAACATTCTACCATTAGCCAAGGTCAAACTGCTTCAACCACATATCATGTCTATAGCAGCCCCTTATCCTTAGAAATCTTACGTACCCCAATGCCACAAGGGATATAAATTCCTTGGTTTGAGAAATATGGAGGTAAAGGAGACCCTATTAGCCATGTTAATGCTTATATAGCTTTTTGTAGTGACTTTGTCCTTGATGATAAACTATTAGCCAAATTGTTTCCAAGGACCTTGAAAGATACTGCATTAGAATGGTTTTCCAACTTTCCCAATCATTCCATCTGTTCATTCAATGAATTGGTGGATGCTTTCATGATAAGTCACTTTCAAGTTCATATGACACCTAAAAAGACAATGGCTGACCTCATGCGATGTAGACAAAACATAGATGAAAAAGTAATGGATTTTATCTCATGATACCAATCACTGTATGCTCAAATTGATGTCAAGATTCCTAATGCTCATCTACAAAAGATGTTTATTGAAAACTTGCACACACACCTTCAAGATAAGCTAGCAATGAAGAAATTCCCTTCATTTATTCATTTATGTACAACCTTGTGTGAATACCATAACTCAGTTTCAAGTCGTGATTCCAAATCCACTTCTAACCGAGCTGAAAAACCTAAACATAGCAATCAAAATTAAAATAACACACAAAAATTTTGCAAACAAATTAGAGACTTTTTACATTTCAATCCCCATCCTCCTTCACAATTGCAACCAACCCAACTAGCTCAAACTCAAGTGGTAGCTATTAAAACAACGATGCCTTATAACTATGGGGAACCGAAAACAATTTACTCCCTTACTCAATACCCTCCATAACACAATGAACCAATTAATTAAACAACACATGCTCATTTTTCCACCCATTAGACCGCTTGACCCAAATCGACCATTACCACCCACCTTAAAACCTAATGCTTATTGTCATTTTCATTGCCAAAATGGACATGACACTGAACACTACAAGCATCTAAAACATTTAGTTCAAGACCTCATTGATTTAGGACATTTGTCTATTGTGGGTGTTAATGATCAAGGCAATAAGTTTGTTGCACCCCCTAACCAAAATTTACAAATTTTCACCAATCCTATGCCTAAACACACTACTTCATTTGTCAAGGCTAGTGAACCTTCAAACACTGATGTAATGACTATTGATACAAACAATGAACAACATGATATACCTCCACCTGTTACTAAAGATAGTCTTATGGATCAACTTGTGGCTATGATAGATGTTATCCCTCGTAAGGGCCAAACCACTAAATCTCTTGATATCACTTTTTTTGCTAAAGAAATACTACAAATCTTCTTGATGGTCCTCTCTACATAGCTGGCAGAATCTATGATAATCCCACTAACGAGATATTAATAGATCCCTCTTGTGGTGAGAATGTGATTACAGAGGATTTTCTAGTATTACATGAGCTCTATCAAGATGATTATAATAAACCAATTGCATGGATTAAAACACATATTGGTTTTACATGCCCTACAATCGGATCAATTGTACTCCCCTTACAGATTGGACCTAAAACTTCAGATATAACATTTTCAATTATTCCACAATCTGACCAATTTCGTTTGCAATTAGGCCACCCTTGGCTTTGCTCAATGAAAGTGGTCCCATCGGTTGTTCACAAGTGTTTGAAGTTTCCACATGGCAATGAGATATTTCTCATACACCATAGTGGCTTTAATCCCTGATCGTCTAAAGGTAATTTTTCATTAGAATCCTTTTGGCCTAAATCCATGGAACCTATCACACCTTGAAAGGACTTCTTTTTCATAACCTACCAAAAATTCAAATCCAAAAAGATAGCCAAATTGTCTCTTCATAATGCATCCCCGTCTACTTCCACACCTCTTGTCATAGATGAAACCATGCTTCAACTTGAGTCCGACATTGAGAAAACCATACAACCTCATGAACAACAACCCCTAGACACTTCCCCACCATCACTTAAATGACCAAGGAAAAATGAACCAACTCCTATCATGCCTCCTCATATTAAAAAGTGTATAAAGTAAAAGAGAAAGTGGTTGATCCATCCTCTTCAGTTTCTTTTGTTCTTCCCTCTTCAGAAGTAGAAGACCCTATGATGCCTCAATCCACTCTTACACCTCAACAACTCCAAAATAGAATTAAATGAAACCATGGTGCTAGGGAATGTAGGCGCCATCATCGTTTCCTTGCTCAACAGTCTCACATGGAAGAAAATATAGAAAATCAACCTCTACCTTTGACAAAATTAATAGATGACCACCCTCCTTCTCTTGACCTACCACAAGATAGTCCAGTGCAACAATTGCAACAAAATGAACAAATCCAACAACCACATCTTTTGATACATCCATCCTTAGAAATCACCCTTCATCTTCCTATTCTCGTTAATCTTGATTATGATGATGATTATATGATGATAGTAAAAATAGATGAAGAAGTATATAACAACTTAAATTCTCTATTTTCCTCTACAATGAGCTTAAAAGATAAATCCTCTCCACCAAGTGAAGAACCTGGTATGACTCCTAGTTTGGCGCTTGTAATTATTCCAGTAGACATTCAACCACCCTCACATTACACTAAACATGATTGGGAGGTGGATGACTTGTTAAATGGTTGACTTGCATTTGCCTAACTAGCCTTTTTACTTTTTACTTTTTATTTTTCCCTTTTGTTTTCCTTTCATATGTGTATTGTGTTCCCCCATATCGTTTGTTTGATGTTCCCTCTCTTTGTACACTTCTTCTATTCATCTCTCTATTCTTCTATTCTCCGTAAATTGTCTTTTTCGCTTTTTTTTTGTGTTCTCCTTTTGGGGATGACGCAAAGCGTAGAGATGCCCTATGTCTCTTCCATGTTGACCCAAAAGGTCCTAGTCTTTTTCACCTTTATTTTTTGTTCTCCTTTTGGGGATGACGCAAAGCGTAGAGATGCCCTATGTCTCTTCCATGTTGACCAAAAAGGTCCTTGTCTTTTTTGTTTTTGTTTTGTGTTCTCCTTTTGGGGATGATGAAAAGTGTAGAGATGCCCTATGTCTCCTCAATGTTGACCCAAACGGTCCTTGTCTTTTTCATTTTTGTTTTTTGTTTTCCTTTTGGGGGATGACACAAAGCGTAGAGATTCCCTATGTCTCATCCATGTTGACCTACAAGTTCTTTGTATTTTTCGCTTTTGTTTCATGTTTTCCTTTTGGGGATGATGCATTGAATTGATACCAAAATGTATCCTTCATATTGACCCAAAAGCTTTTTCATTTTTCTTTTGCCTTTTTTTGTTCTTTCTTTTCGCTTGTGTTTTCCTTTTCGGGATGATGCAAGGTGTTGAGACCACAATGTCTCTTCCATGTTGACCCAAAATAGACTTTCTTTTTCCTTTTTTTTTCTCTCTTTGTGTCATTCTTCTAGTTCTATGTGCTTTGGGGAATGATGATAGTTCCAAGCTCTTTCATAAACACATTGCAGCAATGAACATACTGACCCCAAGTCCATAGATCCCTTATGTGTTTGGTGTGCTTTCTTTTCTGGGGGAAACTCCCTTTTCTTTGTTTTTCATTTTCCTTGACATGACATAGCCTAACTTCAAAACATATGACTTGGCATAGAGCTTTCCAAGTTAGCTCTCATGTCTTTTTTTCTTTTTGCATTTTCTTTTCTTCTCTACTTTAAAGTAATTGCTCATAGAATGATGTGTCGCAATTCCTTTAAAGTGGGGGGCATACATTACCATTAATTCATTTTCATTCTTGGTTCCTAGTGTAGCCTTGTCATTTATATGATGCATTTGTAACTTTGTGGATGACACTGGGTGTGATGTCCTTCATAATTGTGATCTATCTTAGCATATTACATTCCTCTTGGTGGCCTAATGTGACACACTACATCCCCTAAGTTGTGAATATACTACTCTTTGATTGGTCCTCTCTTGGAGACAATAGACACAATGTTCCATAAGTGATTGACCTTGCATGAACTGAACAAGACTCCTTTGAACATTTTTCACATTTTACATTTTACATTTTTACATTTTTGCATTTTACACTTTGCATTTTTTCCACCTTGCATAACGCAACTTGCATGACTGTGGTACCCCTTTTTTTCATGAATTTTTTCTTTGTGGCGCCTGTTAAAGTTATCAACAGGTGTAACTTTGATATGGTTGAGTGGGAAGCCCACCTAGCAGCATGACTTTTCCCCATATCCACCTTTGTGTTTGTGAGTGCATACCAACTAGCATATGTATCTTACCTTTTGGGCTTTCTCACTCTGCAGACAACCAAAAGTTTCATGGCCTCAAAGTGAGTATACATTCTCTTTTTCAAACAATCAGTGTAGATCTAATCCACAACTAGTTGGATTGACAGTTGAAGCTTCATTCAATTCTTTCATTTCAACACTTGTGTGTTCCTTTGTTCTTATGTCTAGTTTTCCATGGGATCTTCATCCTAGGGGCTTGATCGTCCCTCTTGATTGTTGTCATTCCATCTTGCTAACTTAAGTGCATTTGAACCCTCCTCTCGATGTTCATGGCTATTTTAGTGTGAGTTTGAAGCAAGTTCATCCTCTCACTAAAGTGGGGGATATAAATGTTCCATAGAAAAATGGCCCCGTGTCATTTTCATGGGCTTTTAGGTCTTGTTTCATGGTTTTTGATATATTTTGCTCTGATTTTATGTTGCAACATGGCTTGAACATGCATATTTAGGTACTAAAATTCAAATAATGACGTCTTGTGAAGGTGTTGTGAAGTGTTGTAAGACATTTCTACATTCTTCTAGACTATGTATATTACAATTCACCTAAAAATCACCTTTTCATCACAAAAAAAGTCCTATTTTGAAGTGTTGTAAAGTCTTGTAACAAGATTTCACACTTTTCTAGGCACAACTTCACTATTTATACCTTTCATCTGCTTTATTTGACCCCTTTATGCCCTCATATGTCTTAATTAAGTGTATTTTTGAATGTTAACCTAACAAACAACATTAAATGAAACTTAATTCCCAACTCATATTTTCCAGGTCCTAGGTGGGACCCATTCACCATGGGTGGTGAATGAGTCCCCCTTGACTCCAAATTCAAATTTTTTTAATTTTCCTTTCGTTTTGTTATTCAAAAACACTTGATGTAGGCATGTGATGAGGTATGAACAATTAACTAAGGCACAAGTGTGTATAAATATGTGATTTTCACCTCATTTTACATCCCATACAATTCTCCAACATTCACACAACATATTCAAGCATTCAAGTATTCTACAACATCATTTCAAGCATTGTTCAAGCACTTTGGAGCATCCATTGACATTATTTCAGATTTTCATTATCAAGGGTTTGGTAAGTTGATAGCTATTGCATGTTATTAGTTTATCATCCTCTTTCATTTCATTGTTTCATTAAAGGTTTGATTACCAAAAGTGGGGTTTTCCCAAGGTTGTAATACCCCTCATGTAGTTGTTACTTTCATGATAATCTTTCATGTGTTATTGTGGACTTGAGACATGATGGTGATTATTTCACCAGTTTGATTGTGTGGCTTTGTAGTTCGGTTTATTTAGATGTTCTTGATACTGCTTTATGATGCTTGATGACTTAATGATATGTGGTGCATTTTTATCTAGGTATGTTATTATTCTGATGTGGTACTATGTTGTGATGTATGGCTTAATGATTATTTCTAGACATTTATGATGATGTGTGTGTTCTAGTTGAGTCTTGGTGGAAGGACATTGTAGCATCACTTATTCGCGAGCGCCCTGCTACACTACGACTACCTTTCACAATGTGTTTGTAACTAGGGATTTATATGTATTTGACATTGGTCTTATGCAGGATGCAATTATTGGACACTGACTCCACCTGAGTTGGTAGGTCTAAGTGTGTCCCACAATCCCAATGGATATGAAGTTGAAAATGAAGTTGACAAGGAAGTCCTCATCCGAGTCCATCATCCTGTCATTATGTTTGATGGTGTCATTCGTCAATTATATATATGTGTGTGTGTGTGTGTGTGTGTGTGTGTGTGTGTGTGTGTGTGTGTGTGCATGTTATATTAATGAGGACTATTTTAATAATGTTAATTTTTAGATTTAAACAAATAGAGAAGATTATTATTATTATTATTGTTCATAAAGTTATGGGTATGTGCATATTATTTCAAAAATATGTAAGAATAGAATTTATAGAAAATTGAATGTAATTTCTAAACTACTAGGTTTATTTAAAAAAAAAAATCTATTTGGTGAAAATTTGAAATTTCAATGTAGTAGTAATAAAATTTCAAGGAAAAAATAAGAAGTGTTTGTCTGACCACCCTAACAACAATAAAATGATAATATTTTTTTATAATATTTTAGATATAAGTAGAGGACTCATGTTGGATGTGATGCATTTTTTTTTGTAATTTTTTTCCAAGTAAATAATTAATTATGATTTTTTTATTACAACTTTTTAAAAATATAAAATGTAATCGACCACCTTAACTTGGTCAAAACTTCATGAAATTCATTTTTTTTTCTTTTAATCCTATAGTATGTGAAGCATAGAATGTGAGATGTTTCGATTCAAAAAGTGTGATACAGTTTGAAAACTATAGATGTTTTTCAATCAACCTATCAATCAAGACTTTAGTCATAATTCAAATAGAAAATGAATAATAATTATTTATTAAATTCAAAGTAAAGCATAATTTATATTGATGGAAAGCTGAAAATCTCCTTTAAAAACCTTTTTCCTTTCATCAATTTTGGGTAAAAAAATAGTAGTTAGTCACATACCCATCATATTGCCACTTTCTGGCCCATCATGATCCTACACATACCCTTATTTTAATGTTTATTGTATTGAATAATGTTATTTTAATAAATAACTATATTAGAATTTAAAATGAAAAAAAGAAAAGAAAAGATAAAGTTAAATAAAATAAAAATAAAAAAAAGTTAATATGGAAATTTGGAAATAAAGGAGAAAATAAAACACAAAAGCAATTTAAAAAGATAGTAAAAAGAGTTTTAAGGAAAAAAGACTTAAAAAGGGCCAATGCATTTACATGCACAATTCCGAAAACAAAAGGCCATGGAAACTTGCTAATTTTGTGCGATTTTTCCTTCGAAACAAAGAGGTTTCTTTTTTATTAAATGAATGGGGAATTATTCGTTTTTGGGGGGGGGGATTTTTCAATGTGAATTCTTTCTGCAAAAATATTTATCTTCTTCTCTATCTTGTACAAAAAATCAAAGTAAAAGAAAATATACAGCTTGAAGCATTCTTGAAGGAGGATTTTGGAGAACAGAGGCGGATTTTGGAGAACAGAGGTTGAATTTTGGGACTGTGGAAGAAAGAATCATCTTAATACTTCATCTCCATCTTCAATTGTAAATCTAGGTTGGTCTTGTTGTTCCATAATTTTTGGTTTTTAAAAAAAACGTAACGAATATCTTCTCTTCATCTGTTGGAAATGATTATCTGAATATTGAATGTTAGATTTGTAGTTCAAAATATCTTTCTTTGCATACCTCTTTAAAACTATATCATATAGTTTTGGTCTCTGAGTTTATCCTTTCAGTAACATTGTGGCATCACTTCTTCACTCTTCCTTCACCCGCTTTGCTAGGGGATCGTTTGTTTTTAAGTTTCACCATATTACATTCAGCCTCAGATCATTTATGGTTTGTATGCCTTTCCCCACTAAGCCGCCCTGCCAGCCATGGTATATCTTGGAATTCAAATTTTGCCTACCACTTTTAATAGCTAAATGGTGCTTGAAATATATACATTTGTTATCTCCTTGTTATGAATGTTTGTTGCATGTTAGTATACATAGTGAGTGGCCTTCTTCACCTACTAATCGCCTTGTCTAGAAATTGATGTTGCGGAAGCCTAGTTTCAGATTGTACCCCTTAGCATCATCAATATTCTTCACAGAAGAATGTATTTGATTCAATGGTATAAATGGCCACATCTCTCAATTAATTTCTCTTGCAAACAACCAATTGTTTATGGTGTTTAAAGCGTTGCCCCTTAGTGGTTGATTTCATAAGTCCATAGTGTGCAAGTGTTGGCTTTATTCATAGTATTGTCTCTTATTTAGGTTGTGCCCTTAGTAGCGCATGAATTAGAGTAATGTTGGTATTGGGAATTTGATATTTATTAGGCCTTAAACCAACAATATTAATGGAGTTGAAACCTCCAGGTGCGTCCTCCCCTATTGCCTCCTTTCACAAGCCTATACTTATGTTGATTGATTACCAGGATTAATTCATGGCACTATTAGGATAGTATTGTTGTCAGAATAAACACCTCTCTAATGTGCATGCTTTAGGAAACATTAATTACTTATTTGCATTTTTTTTAAATTACTTTTATATCATGTGTTTTGGTATTCAATATATTCACTACATTCACTTTATAATCTAGGAATTCATATCTTATGGTCAAGGAATTCCTTTGGTTTGTTAGATTTTTTTTTTCATCACCTACTATGCACCTCTTTCTTCCTTATGTTGAGTCTATGGGTGGCTGGAAATGTTAATGTTGTCCTGATTCAATGCTGAGTGGTTTTAAATTTTATTTCTACTTGCCCTTAGATAGAACTTTGTGATAAATGTTGGGTAGTGTAATTGTAAATAGCTGGGAAAGAAATATATTGTTTCTTGCTCTCCATGGAGTTGTGTGCAGCATCCCAGAGGCTACTGTGTGTAGCCCATGGAGATTGTGTTGGGTGTAGATTGTTAGTTTTAATATATATTTATATGTGTGTGTGTGTGTGTTTGTTTTATATATATAATTTGTAATTCATTTAAAATAAACTTCAATTCTATTTTTTATGTTGAACAACAGAAACATATTAAATTCAAATTAGTAGTATGTAAAAGTTATAATTTATTATGCTACTATGAGGAAAGAAGGAGATGTTTAAATAGGTATTTGTTTATAAATATAGCAATAAATATACATGCATAAAATGATTTAATAGTTGTATGTATATTATTTGAAGTAGGTTTATAATGTTGATTTCTTGATTTATAATGATATTACATGTGAAAAACTATATATATATATGAAATTAGTTCAATTTTGATAAGATATTCAAGTTTGTTATGTTTAACCAAAGAAATATATATACATGTACTTGTTAACCAATAGTGTTGATTTAATTAAGTACACGAACTTTGTTTTCCCATTCCATTGTATCGTTAGTTAGTGAATTAAGTTTTATGTAATTGTTTTAGGGATATTGTGATTAGAAGAAATTAGTAATGTTACAAGATTGATGGTTATTGTCTTTCCATGAGGTTTTTACTCTTCCGTTTGTTCTACTCCATTTGTTCATGTTTTTTTTTTGGGCATGTTATGAGTATGTCAAGAACCCACCTCATTATGTTGCCCTTGCTTGGTAGTTGGTTTTAGGCTTCCAAAGGAAGTGGAGTAGAGTGGTGCACGTTGGATTTTTTCGTGGTTAGTCCCTTATGGCTTGTGAGTTATTTTTTGTATTGTGTTTTTATGGGTGTGCTTGGTTTCATGGGTTCTTGCCTTGGATTATAGTTTGAGCGAGAAGGATTTCCTCGCACATGATTGTGACCTTTATGGTTTTAGTGCTTCATACACTTTTGTACACCCATTCTTATTGTGTATTTTTATTTGTAGCTAACTGGGAGAGTGGCTCGTCATGGGGGTCGGTGCACAAAGGGGTAGCTTGGATAACCCATGAACAAGTTGGTTAAATAAGTGAAAAAACAATTAAACACACTAATGGGTTAGGTAGGTTAACAATAATTAAAGATAAGTCAGATACCTCGTCCATGCTGTTAGTCCTCTCACAGACTAAGGGTGGACTGAGAAAGCCAGGTTGGAAAGGTCATTACCTCATCCCCATGAGGGGTTAACAGTCCCATATGTGTAACCCTATGGGGTCGGTGCCTAATGAGGGGTAGCCAGGATAATCATAGATGGGGGTCGACACCTGTAGAGAGGCAGCCAAGATAACCCATAATAGGGTTGTACGATGACACTCTCCCATGTTACCCCTTGCTTTTGTCTTTGCATGTCTTTGGAAATAGTCATCTTGTTGTAGTCGTTGATGTTGTTGACCATTATGTTCTAGTTGTTTTCTATGTTATGGTCTTGTGGTCATCCATTTAATTGTCTTGGATTGTGGGTCTTTCTTGTCTACTCCTAGCATGGGGGGGTTGGTCCTTTGGGTCCACGTGGTTGAGTGGAACGTGCCACACACCCCATTGGGTTCTCTGTCAGCATTCATGCAATACAACATTACTCAGATGTCGATTGTTCCAAAGTTCACTATATTTTTAGACGTACATTCTTTATTTTGTCATACTTATGTATTGATGTATTACACCCACGTGTGTTGGGAAATAATGATGTAAACTCATGTGATTGATCGATGTAATGTATTGGAAGCAGATGTAATGTATAAGTGTACCTTTATATTCCTTATATGATTAGTGATTGTGGTTATCATCATATGAACATGTTGTATCTGTGGAAATATGCTTCTTGTATTCTCATGATTATAATATATGTTTATGGTTATTAAAATTGAGATGCTTTTTCTTTTATTGGGTTATCACATGTAATGTTAGAATTATGATGGATGTATGGTTTTATTAATGTATGCTTGGTCAAGATTTGTAATGTAATTTGGAATTCGTTCATTTTCAATTTGTTATGGGTTAGGTTACGTAATGTTCCTTGTGTACCATAGACGACATAGGTGGCTAGTGTATTCATGTAATTGAATGTCATGTGTTGGAAGCTTAATGTACATATCTTATATGTTAATTTAAAAAAAAAAATTGTGTGATATTAGTTGTCTTAGTTGTCCTTTGGGGTTTGCGTGACGGGGCATTGCAACTTGGTATCAAAGCCAAGTTTGCAAACGCTAGGTTCTCTAGGTAGTTTGAGCCCATTAGGAAACATTTACGTGTAACTCTTGATCTCACATGTTCCTCTCTAATGTTGTGCAAGAACATGCCTCGAGGTAGAGGTCATGGCCACAGAAGAGGCCAAGGTGGTGGTTGTGGGGCTAACCACCAAAGTTCATTGCCTTCGAGTTCCCATGGTTTAGAATGTGAGGAATGTCAAAGTTCCCAAAAAAATCTGGGAGGCGGTAGTCAAAACCTGGAGCAACTGGGTCTTGAAGGTGGATAGTTGTGACACCTACTTGAGGAGATTCTCGGTCGTTCAGGCCCTAGGCCAGTGGAGGAGCAGCGAGTGGAAACAAAACAAGAGAGATCACCGAGACAAGGGGAAATAGTAGCAGAGCAAGATGCAGTTGTGGTGGGTCACATGAGAGACCTGTTGAGAGCATGACCTCCCACATTTGATGGTTCTGGTGGGCGTTTAGAGACAAAAACATGGCTTATCGATCTGGAACAATGCTTTGCTATGCATCCTTATGGTAGTAATATCAAGGCTAGGTGTGCCATCATGCACCTCAAAGGCTTCATATCCACTTGGTGGAGACTTGGAGAGTAGAAATTGCATCTTGACATCATCATGGTGACTTGGGAGCTATTTATGGAGAGATTCAAAGCCCATTTTCTTTCTAATCACTAGAGACAGCGTAGGGCAGATGAATTTCATGATTTGAAAAAAATGGAAATGTCCGTTGAACAGTATGAGTGCCACTTTTATGAGCTCAAGCAGTATGCAGGAATTGGTAACGATGAGGCTATGCTTGTTCAACACTTTGTCAGGGGCTTAAACACCTGAATCAGTGGTGGAGTCTGAGTCTTCGAGCCAAAGGCAATGGAGGTAGCTGTTGAGAAGGCTCGTCTTGTAGAGGAAAACTTGGAAATGGCTTTCGGAGGCCACACAGGAGTTCACATCGACATTGTACTAGCATCTGGTTTTGGTTCTAGTGGTGGGCAGCCTCAAGCTGCAAGGTCTTCCAGGAGTTATCGTGCACCCTCCAAGGGTGGTTAGCAGCAACAGTAACAGTTGCAGCTAAAACACAATAATTCATAGTCTTAGTAGAGTGGCAGATCTCAGGCCAAAAGGAATCAAAACTGGCATTGAGTTTGGCAAAACCGTTTTGAGCAACTTGCACAGAGTACATAGTCATCACCTAATCAAGGCAGATTTTAGTCAATCAAATGCACTGTCTGGTGGCAGGGGTTTTGGTCAGGGCATAGGTTTTTTCTCCTGTGGTCAATAGAGACGTATTTCCAAACAATGTCCACAAAGGAACACTATAGGTTTTAGTCAGAGATTAACTGATTTTGAGCTGACAATGGGCGATGCGGGTAGATCACACCGAGTCTTTGCAGCGGTTGACAACCATCAAGCTGAACATCAAGGCATTGTAGTTGAGACATCAAGTTTGTTGCATGGCACTAGCATTTCCATTCTCTTTGATTCTAGAGCATCATATTCATTATATCTCCTTTAGTAGTAGAGCATTGTAGACTGGTGGCAGCAAGGCAAGGCGTTAACTGGTAGGTCGAATTGGCCTCCAGGGCAAAGGTGGCTATTGAGTCACTCATTCAGGTTTGTAGTTTGAAAACTGGGCCACTCGTGACTATGATGGACCTCTAAATCCTACCTCTTGGTTCCTATGATGTTGTTTTAAGTATGGATTGGTTGAGCGCTCACCGTGCTATAATTGATTGTTGATGCAAGGTTGTGCATTGCATGGATGATTCAAGAAATGAGGTTGAGATCATGGGTATACAAAGACCTATCTCACTACGGATGATCTCAGCCATGCAATTGAAAAGGTGTTTCCGTCAAGGATGTCAACTATTTGCAATGTCAGTCAATGACTTGGATTTAGGAGAGAGTCAAGAGGTGTCATTGGATAACTATCCTCTCCTTAAGGAATTCTCTAATGTTTTTCTGAGTGAAATTCTGAGGATGCCACCAAAGTGTGACATCGACTTCAGAATTGATCTTGTACCTAGAGTTGATCCTATATCTTAGGCTCCATACCGAATGACAACACAGGAACATTAGGAGCTCTGTTTGCAATTAGAGGAAATTTTAGCAAAAGGGTTCAATATTCATCCTAATGCTTCCCCTTGGGGAGCACCAGTGATATTCATAAAGAAGAAGGACAGTTCACTCTGCTTGTGCATTGATTACAGATAGCTTAACAAACTAATGGTGAAGAACTGGTATCCTTTGTCGAGAATTGAAAATTTGTTCGATCAGATAAAAGAGGCTCAGGTATTCTCAAAGATTGATCTTAATTCTGGTTACCATCAATTGTGGATAGTCGAAGGTGATATACACAAAACTGCATTTCACACTCATTATGGACATTATGAATCATTGTTATGTCATTCGGGTTGACAAATGCACCATCAGTTTTCATGAGTCTGGTGAATGGAGTCTTCTGAACCTACTTGGATAGGTTTTTTCTTGTGTTTCTCGATGACATCTTGATCTATTTGAAAATAATGGAGCATGAGGAACATTTGAGATAGGTGTTGCAGTGCTTGAGGGACAATTAGTGGTATGCTAATCTGGAAAAGTGTGAGTTCTTCAAGACTGGAGTGAAATACTTGGGTCACGTCATCTCTGGTGAAGGTATCATTATGGATCCTTCAAATATCCAAGCCATTGTTGATTGGCCGATACCCAAGAATGTTCTTGAGATTCACAGTTTTATGGGTTTAGTAGGTTACTATCAATAGTTCGTTCAGGGCTTTTCGAGGATTGCACATCCCATAACTTCTCTTCAAAGGAAAGGGAAGAAGTTTGTTTGGTTTGAGTAATGCCAATTAGCTTTCAAAACCCTTAAGTAAAAGTTGGCTAGTGCACCAATCCTAGCAATTCCTGATCCTACTAGGGATTTTGTGGTGTGTACAGATGCTTCCTTGGAAGGCTTAGGAGTTGTCTTGATGCAAGAAGGTCGTGTAATTGCATGAGTCCCACAAGCTCAAGGATCATGAGTTGAATTACCCCATTCATGATTTGGAGTTGGTCGTAGTTGTTCATGCCCTTGTGAGATGGAGGCACTTCTTGTTGGGACATTGGTTCAAGCTTCATAGTGATCATCATAGCTTGTAGTATATCTTTACGCAGCCGAACTTGAATTCCAGGCAAAGGAGATGGATGGAATTTCTTTGCGAATATGATTTTGAGTTTAAGTACATTCAGGGCAAGGAAAATGTAGTGGTGGATGCTCTGAGTCGACAGAGACATGAGATATCTGCAGTGACTCTTGAGGTGGATTTGAGGAGTCAGATCCTCGCAACACTTCCCTCAGATAGTTGGTATCAGGAAGTGAAGATTGAAATTGAGTCAGAGAGAGCTTTGGAGGGAAAATTTGCTAGTTACTCACTAGATTCAGATGATCTTTTGTGGTATTTGGGGCATATGTATGTGCCTCCTATTGAGGGTCTTCATACCTATTCATGACTAAGGCACATCAAGCTCCATATTCTGCTCATTCGGGAGTTAAGAAGATGTATGTGGACCTTCCTTCACTATAATTTTGGGCTGGTATGAAGAGAGATATTGCAGACTTTGTGGCAAGATGTTTGGAATGTTAGAGAGTTAAGGCAGAACACCAGCATCTTGCAGGCCTTCTGCAACCTCATCTCATTCCTGAATGGAAGTGGGATATCATATCAGTAGATTTCATTATGGGTTTTCCTATGACTTCTTAGTGGCATGATGCTATCATGGTCATTGTTGACAGATTCACCAACGTGGCACACTTCTCCCCCATCCAAACATCTTACACTACTTTTTTGGTTGCCAAAATATTCATGGCAGACATTGTTCGACTACACGAAATTCCGCAAAGGATTATTTCTAATAGAGATCTAGTGTTCACTTCTACATTGTGGACATCTTTGCAGCATGCCTTAGGGACCCAGTTGAATTTCAATCCTGCTTACCATCCAGAAATAGATGCTCAAATGGACAGGGTCAACTAGGTTCTTGAGGACATGCTCCATATGTACGTGATGGATCAAAAGATGCAATGGGAGGAATACTTGCATTTGGTGGAGTTTTCTTACAACAACAAATATCATAGTTATATTGGTATGGATCCCTTTCAAGCATTATATGGCCATTTTTGTTGGACCCCATTGAGTTGGAACCATCTCAAGGACAAAGTTCTCCTTGGACCCAAAATGCTTCAGGCTATGGAGCAATAGGTTGCTTGCATCAGAGAGCATTTAGTAGCAGCTCAGGATAGGAAAAAGAAGTATGTTGATGCACATAAGGTCTACCGTTAGTTTTCTGTTGGTGATCAGGTTTTCCTGCAAGTGCGTCCACAAAAGAGTCCAATCCATTATGGGAAGGGCTCTAAGCTCACACCTCGTTTTGTGGGATTGTTTGAAGTTTTGGAGAGAATTGGACTTGCTGCTTATTGCCTAGCATTGTCGCCCAGTCTATCGTGCATACACAATGTAGTTCATGTTTCTATACTTAGGCCTTATTATCCAAATTTTTCTCACGTGCTTGATTGGAATGCATTACAGGTCGAGGATGGGTAGCTGGCACTCGAGCCTGTGGTCATTCTACAGCACGAGAGGCTCACTCTTAGGGGCAGAGAAATTGAATAGGTGTGGGTCCAATGGGACCCAAATGATGAGAATTCAACGACATGAGAGGATGCATCCCATATTAGAGAGGCTTTTCCTTATTTGTTCACCAGCTTATAGGAGTAAGCCAAGATCTAGGGGGAGAGGATATGTAATACCCCTCATGTAGTTGTTAATTTCCTGATACTCTTTCATGTGTTATTGCAGACTTGAGACTTGATGGTGATTGTTTCACCAGTTTGATTGTGTGGGTTTGTAGTATGATTTACTTGGATTCTCTTGATACTACTTTATGATGGTTAATGACTTAATGATATGTGGAGTTCATTTTTATCTGGGTATGTTATTATTCTCATGTGGTACTATGTTGTGATGTATGGCTTAATGATTATTTCTAGGCATTTATGATGATGCATGTGTTCTAGTTGAGTCTTGGTGAAAGGATGGTGTAGCATCGCTCATTCGTGAGAGCCCTACTATGTCATAACTACCTTTCACGATGTGCTTGTAACTGGGGATTTATATGTATTTGAAATTGGTTTGATGCAGGATGCAGGTACTAGACACCAACTCCACCTGTGTTGGCAGGTCTAAGCGTGTCCCACAATCTCAATGGGTATGAAGTTGAAAACAAAGTTGACAAGGAAGTCCCCGTTTGAGTCTGTCATCCTGTCATTGTGTCTGACGGTGTCGTTCGTCTATGACCCCGTCACCATTACAGTATCATCCCATTTGATGTTTTTTGTTTTTAATCATTTCTTTAACATTGTTTTAATTTAATATTATTTTCGTTGTTCTTGGGGTGTTAAAGTTATTATCATTCAAGTGTTGGTTTAGTTATCTTTGATTGTGAGTTGATGTTTCAATTTAAATTATTATAATTGGATAGTAAATTTAGTAATGAATGGTGTTAATTTAGATTAATTGGTGAATTTAATGTTTCGATATATATATATGTTAATGATGACTATTTTAATAATGTTAATTTTTAGATTTAAATAAATAGAGAAGATTATTATTATTGTTATTGTTCATAAAGTTATTTTAACTTTATTGTATCAAATAATGTTATTTTAATAAATAACTAAATTGGAATTTCAAATGAAAAAAAAAATTAAGATAAAGTTTAAAAAAAAAAAGTTAATATGGAAATTTGGAAATAAAGGAGAAAATAAAACACAAAAGCAATTTAAAAAGATAGTAAAAAGAGTTTTAAGGAAAAAAGACTTAAAAAGGGCCAATGCATTTACAAGCACAATTCGGAAAACAAAAGGCCATGGAAACTTGCTAATTTTGTGGGATTTTGCCTTCAAAACAAAGAGGTTTCTTTTTTATTAAATGAAGGGGGAATTATTCATTTTTGGGAGGGGATTTTTCAACGTGAATTCTTTCTGCAAAAATATTTTTCTTCTTCTCTATCTTGTACAAAAAATAAAAGTAAAAGAAAATATACAGCTTGAAGCATTCATGAAGGTGGATTTTGGAGAACAAAGGTTGAATTTTGGGACTGTAGCAGAAAGAATTGTATTAATACTTCATCTCCATCTTCAATTGTAAATCCAAGTTGGTCAAGTGTTGCTCCATAATTTTTAGTTTTAAAAAAAAATGTAACAAATATCTTCTCTTTATCTGTTGGAAATGATTGTCTGAATACTGAATGTTAGATTTGCAGTTCGAAATATCTTTCTCTACATACCTCTTTAAAACTATATCATATAATTTTGGTCTCTGAGCTCACCCTTTCGGTTAACATTGTGGCATCGCTTCTTCTCTCTTCCTTCACCCGCTTTGCTAGGGGATCGTTTGTTTTTTGAGTTTCACCATTTTACGTTCAGCCTTAGATCATTTATGGTTTGTATGCCTTTCCCCACTAAGCCTCCCTAACAGCCATGGTATAGCTTGAAATTCAAATTTTGGCTGCCCCTTTTAATAGCTAAATGGTGCTTGAAAGATATATGTTTCTTATCTCCTTATTCTAAATGTTTGCTGCATGTTAGTATATGTAGCGAGTGGCCTTCTTCACCTACCAATCGCCTTGTCTGGAAATTGATGTTGCAAAAGGCTAGTTTCAGATTGTACCCCTTAGTATCATCAATATTCTTCACATAAGAATGTATTTGTTTCAATGGTATAAATGGCCACATCTCTCAAGCAATTTATCTTGCAAACAACCAATTGTCTATGGAATTTAGTGTTTCCCCTTAGTGGTTGATTTCATAAGTCCACAGTGTGCAAGTGTTGGCTTTATTCATAGTATTGTCTCTTATTTAGGTTGCACACTTAGTAGCGTGTGAATTAGAGCGATGTTGGTATTGGGAATTTGATATTTCTTAGGCCTTAAACAATCAATATTAATGGAGTCGAAACCTCTAGGTGCATCCTCCCCTACTGCCTCCTTTCGCAAGCCTATACTTATGTTGATTCATTACCAAGATTAATTGATGGCACTATTAGGATACTATTGTTGTCATAATAGATGCCTCTCTAATGTGCATGCTTCAGGAAACATTAATTACTTATTTGCATTTTTTTAAATTAATTTTATATCATGTGTTTTGGTATTCAATATATTTGTTGCATTTGCTTTATAATCTAGGCATTCATTTCTTATGGTCAAGGAATTCATTTGGTTTGTTAGATTTGTTCGTCATCACCTACTGCACACCTCTTTCTGCCTTATGTTGAGTCTACAAGTGGCTAGAAATGTTAATGTTGTCTTGATTCAATGCTGAGTGGTTTTAAATTTTATTTTTGCTTGCCCTCAGACAGAAATTTGTGATAAATGTTGGGTAGTGTAATTGTAAATAGCTAGGAAAGAAATATATTGTTTCTTGCTCTCCATGGAGTTGTATGAGGTTGTTGTGTGCAACCCATGGAGGCTGCGTTGGGTGTAGATTGTTAGTTTTAATATATATTTATGTATGTGTGTGTGTGTTTGTTTTATATATATAATTTGTAATTCATTTAATATAAACTTCAATGAACTATTTTTTTATGTTGAATAGCAGAAACATATTAAATTCAAATTAGTAGTATGTAAAAGTTATAATTTATTATGTTACTATGAGGAAAGAAGGAGATGTTTGAATAGGTATTTTTTTATAAATATAGCAATAAATATACATGCATAAAATGATTTAATATTTGTATGTATATTATTTAAAGTAGGTTTATAATGTTGATTTATTGATTTATAATGATATTACATGTTGAAAACTATATATATATATATATATATATATATATATATATATGAAATTAGTTCAATGTTGATAAGATATTCAAGTTCATTATGTTTAACCAAAGAAATATATATACATGTCCTTGTTAGCCAATAGTGTTGATTTAATTAAGTACGCGAACTATGTTTTCGCATTCCATTGTATCATTAGTTAATGAATTAAGGTTTATGTAATTGTTTCAGGGATATTGTGATTAGAAGAAATTAGTAATGTAATATTGATGGGAATTGTCTTTTGATGAGGTTTTTACTCTTTTTTCTATTATACTCTATTTGTTCAAGTGATTTTTATGTTTGGGCATGTTATGAGTATGTTAGGAACCCACCTCGTTATGTTGCCCTCGCTTGGTAGTTGGTTTTAGGCTTCCAAAGGAAGTGGGGTAGAGTGATGTATGTTGTATTTTTCCATGGTTAGTCCCTTATGGCTTGTGAGTTATTTTTTGTATTGTGTGTTTATGGGTGTGCTTGGTTTCATGGGTTCTTTCCTTGGATTATAGTTTGAGTGAGAAGGATTGTCTCGCACATGATTGTGACCTTTGTGGTTTTAGTGCTTCATATTCTTTTGTACACCTATTCTTATTACGTATTTTTGTTTGGGGCTAACTGGGAGAGTGGCTCATCATGGGGGCTGACACACAAAGGGGCAACTTGGATAACCCTTGAATGAGTTGGTTAAATAAGTGAAAGCATAATAAAACACACTAGTGGGTTGGGTAGGTTAACAATAATTAAAGATAAATTAGATACCTCATCCATGCCATTAGTGCTCTCACAAACTAAGGGTGGACTAAGAAGGTCATGGCTAGCAAGGTCATTATCTCGTCCCCATGAGAGGTTAACGATCCCACATGTGTCACCCTATAGGGTCAGGGCCTAGTGAGGGGCAGCTAGGATAACCATAGATGGGGGTTGGTGGGGGTAGAGAGGCAGCCAAGATAACCCATAATAGGGTCGTGCAATGATACTCTCCCATACTACCCCTTTTGTTTGTCTTTGCATGTCTCTAGAAGTAGTCATCTTGTTGTGGTCTTTGATGTTGTTGGTTGTTATGTTCTGGTTTTTTTTTGTGGTTTGGTCTTGTGGTCATTCATTTGATTGTCTTGGATTGTGGGTATTTCTTGTCTACTCCTGGCACGAGGGGGGTTGAGCTTTCGGGTCCATGCGGTGGCGTGGAATGTGCCACACACCCTGTTGGGTTCTTTGTCAATGTTTGTGTAGTTCAACATTACTCAGATGTCGAGTGTTCCAAAGTTCACTATATTTTTAAATGTACATTCTTTATTCTGTCATACTTATGTATTGATGTATTACACCCACGTGTGTTGAGAAATAATGAAGTAAACTCATGTGATTGATCGATGTAATGTAATAGAAGCAGATGTAATGTATAAGTGTACCTTTGTATTCCTTATATGATTAGTGATTGTGGTTGTCATCATATGAACATGTTGTATATGTGGAAATATGCTTCTTGTATTCTCATGATTATAATATATGTTTATGGTTATTAAAATTGAGTTACTCTTGCTTTTATTAGGTTATCACATGTGAATGCTTTAATGTTAGAATTATGATGGATGTGTGGTTTTATTAATGTATGCTTGTCACGATTTGTAATGTAATTTGGAATTGATTCATTTTCAATTCGTTACGGGTTAGGTTATGTAATGTTCCTCGTGTACCCTAGAGGACATAGGTGGCTAGTGTATTCATGTAATTGAATGCCATGCATTGGAAACTTAATGTACATATCTTATATGTTAGTTTTTTTTAAAAAAAAATTGTGTGATATTAGTTGTCCTTTGGGGTTTGCGTGATGGGGCATTACAACGGAAAACCTCTATTTGCTAACCCTTAACCATTTTCCCCCTATTGCATGTGTGTTTGTAGACCTAGGTATGTAGATTTAACAAGCTTTTTGGTGTTGAATATTGGTAAACAAGTCAACTAGGTGCTTCAAGAACTCATTCATATTTCAAGCTTGGAGAAGGTTTTTTGTTTTTTTCTTGCATAGTTGAATTTGACAACCCGACAATCAGATATTTCCAGATCTGGTGTTGCAGAGTTGTCTCCTAATTTTTCAAAAATTTGGGAGAGGATTGATTCACCACCAATGGCGAATGAGTTCCACCTTAGGACTAAAAATTTGAATTTTGTCAAATTTTAGATCTCGATAGTCAGAAACCAGTTTCTAGCACTTTTTCACTAGTAGGAGGACTAATTCGCCACCCTAGGTGAATGAGTCCCATTGTGAAAATTCAGTGATTTTAGTCAACATCCACAACATTCCAGATTCATCAAGAATTGCCCAGGTGCACTCTATTTCATCTCATTTCTTTTTGTTTTGCATTTTTTCTTCATTTAGTTCATTGTTTGCATATCATAGTGTGTTTTCAAACATAGTTTAAATCTCAACTTTGCATTCAAATTCACTCATATAGATCATTCAATTGCATTTACTTTACTTTAGACAACATCTTGCATAACATAATTTGAATGAACTAGTTAACATTTTTGGCCCTACCTCTCTCCTTTTAGGTGAAAACCCTAGAAGAGTTAGAGAAGTCCTAGAGAGCCAAAAATCAACAGTTCATAATTATTTATTAAATTCAAAGTAAAATATAATTTATATTGGTGGAAAGTTGAGAATCTCCTTTAAAAACCCTTTTCATTTCATCAATTTTGAGTAAAAAAAAGTTGTCAGCCACATACCCTACACATACCCATGATATCACCACTTTTTGGCCCATCATGATTCTGCACATACCTTTGTTGCACAAGGATCTAGAAAAGGTACTACAAATAGCAATCTATATTTCAAAGTTGAAGGTGAAAAAATCTTAATTGTGGTAGTATATGTTGATGACATAATATTTAGAGGAAATGAATGTATGTGCAAAAGGCTTGCAAAGGAAATGCAGAAAAAAAATTGAGATGTCAATGTGTGGGGATATGAATTTCTTCCTTAGTTTGTAGATTAGTCAATCAAAGAAATGTATATTAATATCACAATCTAAGTATGTTAAGGAAATGTAGAAGTTTAGAAGGATGACTCTAAACCGGTATGTAATCCTATGGTTACTAGTGTAAGTTGAGCAAGAATTATGAATCTCCTAAGAAAGATCAGAGCAAGTATAGATCAATGATTGGTGGACTGTTATACCTTACTACTACTAGATCGGATATCATGCATTCGGTTTGTCTTATGGCTAGATTTCAAGAAGATCCCAAAGAATATCATGTTGTAGCAGTAAAGAGGATATTCAGATATTTGAATAGCACTTTGGATTATAGTTTGTGGTATCCAAAGGATACTAAATTCTCCTTTCGTGCATATAGAGATGTAGATTGGGATAGATGTACATATGATAGGAAAAGTACAAGTGGTGGTGCTTTCTTTCTTGGAAGCAAGCTAGTTTCATGGCTAAGTAAGAAGCATGATTCCTAGTGTCATTATCTACTATAGAAGTATAATATATTGTAGCAACATCATGTTGTACACAAGTGTTTTGGACAAAGCAAAGATTGAAGGATATTAGAGTTTCATATGATGAACCTATTTCTATCATGTGTGACAATACAAGTGCAATCAATATTTCCAAGAATACGGTAATTCATTTAGGAGAAAAACATATCTTAATCTAGTATCACTTCTTTAGAGAGAAAGTTACAGAGAATAAGGTGAATTTGGAGTTTGTTGCTATTAAGGATTGAAGGTTGTTGATATTTTCATGAAGGCTCTACCAAAAGATACTTTTGAGTATCTCTGAGAGAAGTTAGGGGTTATTTCCCCTCCTTCTTTAAACTAGATGCATAAGTGTGTGCATCTATCTAGGAAGCATTTCAAGATACATTCTTGGTCTTGGAATTATGTTGAAGGCTACCTCTTAGGGGGATTAGGTGTAGTGGTTGTTGGATGGTGCAATCAAATGCAGCATATTTTGTGCCCCTAAGGCGGAGTGTGCAAAAAAATGAGTGTAGTAAAGAGAGAGTGCAGTTGTTTGCTAGTGTTGCAAGTAGTGTCAAATTGGTGTATGTAAATGATGTGTGAAAGGTACAAGTGTTTCCCTTTGAATGTTGTTAAAAGGGGAGATAAAGAGAGTTGGATGAGTATATGGCTTTTTTCCATTTATGTCAAAGGGGGAGAGAGCTAAAGTGGTTGAAAAACCATAGGGGGAGAAAGAAAAACATGTTGAAAACTTGTATATGGGGGAGAGTATTGCTTGAGGAGCAAAGGAGGAGACTGATCTAGAATGTAGGTGTTGTTGGTGTTGTAGGAGAAGTATATGAAGAGAGAGGATGAAGAGTAAAGAGTTGTCCTGGTCAGAAGGTGTACTTATTGCAGTATTGATGTTGGTTTCTTGTTGTTGATGGTTTCTCAAAAAGTAGGTGTTGTCATCAATAACAAAGGGGGAGATTGTTGGAAGCTTGAGTTGTTTGTGGATTTCTTGGGTGTTTTCATTGATTTCTACCCCTTGTATACAAATATTGTTGGAATTCTATTGGTATTGATGATGTGCCTGGAATTGTTGGTATTGATGTCAACACATGCTAGTGTTATCATTGATGTCTTACTTTAGTATAGTTGCAGAAGTTGTTGGCCTAACTTGTGTTTGGGGAGATTTTTGTAGTTGGAAAGTGTTGCATGTTGTAGATGTGTTGCATAGATGTTAGCAATGCTATTGATGAAGTTGGTTCACTTGGTTTCCAAGTGCTTTTGAGAAAATTTGAATAAAAGAGAGTTTAGTGTGATATAGTGGTGTTCAGTGTTTTTCTCCACATTTCTCCATTATCAAAGATATGCCTCTATGGTTTGGATATGATGATTATAGGTGTTCAAAGGTTCTATTTCTAGAGCTTTAGTTTTTGGATCATACTATAGTTGAAGATGTGTTTAACAGTATGTCTATCTGGTGAAACAAGGTGTCTAGGAGAAATGAGATTGCTCCACATTTCTTTATAGTGAAGATTCTAGTGTTGTGGATCAGGGAGTGTGATTATATCATCTGTATCTTACTTCCCTTGAAGTTTCAAGTGTCGAGTTGTTCCACAAAGTTTTCTGGTGTGTTGGATATTTGTGCCAATATGTCTAGTTGCACAAAATGAAGGCATACTTAAATTACAAGTAGTTGCAGTAGTTGTGGAAAATATTTTGATGATGTGGAATGTTTTGAGATGTCTTGGAATGTTTTTATGTGGTTTGTGAGATGTCTCTGGACTTGGAGAGACGTGCTTGTGGTTGCTTATTAGTGTTAGTATAAGTTTGGTCGACTTGGCATGCTAGTGTTAATTGCAGAGGATAATTATTGTTTGAGGAAGTGTTGAGAAGCATCTTAGTGTAGATTTGGATCCTAGCTAAGTATTGGTATGGTTTTCCTTCACTTCTTTCCACCATGGAAGTGTTTGGTGCCAAACTATTTGATGTTGCACAGTTGAGGTGTATATGTTTCCTTTAGGCCGACCTAATTGAGATTCTTTTAGGTTGTGAAGGGTATAAATGTAAGGAGAATTGTTTTCTGGATGAAGTGCAGAGACTGTTATGTGAAATATGTGAATGTGATCAAGTGTGATTATTTGAGTGTGATCCTTAATGCTTATGACTTCTAGATGTAATGAGCAAAAGGAGACTATATTTCAGCCTGTTTGATGAGTTGTTTGTGCTTCAATGGAACTATGCAGGTCTTTGGTATATTAGAGATACATTTTTAGCAAATCAAATTAGTAGTGAACCACCCCTTCTTTTTTTCTTCTTTCTTCTAGACAATGTGTCCTTTAGCAGTGAGCCTTATTGTATTCAGTGTTGCAATTCATATATTAGTGAGCTAATCCTCATCGTGATTTTTCCCTTCTTGGGTTTTTCACATAAATCTAATATTTTTGTGTTTTATGTGTTTACATTATTACTTTACATATTTACATTCTATTAATGCATGTGAAGGGTTTAATGGTTGATCAGGGTTTGGAAAGATATTGAAGGCTTGAATGTTTTAAAGTATACAACTGATTCACCCCCCACCCCTCTCAGTTGTCATGTGCATCTAACAAAAATATGTAGGGAAAGCATGTAGAATTGGAGTTAGGATCATTTAGAAGTGCAAAGGAACTCTATATAATAGGAGGAAATGAGTAGTAAAGACATTTGGAAAATTTATATGAGTTCAATATGGAATTGGAGATCATAAATGTAAGTTATGATAGGATATTGAAATGGTAGTATAAAATTCCATTGAAGTTTCATAGGAATAGGATCAAAAGGAATTCATGAAACACAAGAAAAACTAGTGAAGGGATGTGGAGGTAGAACAAGAAGAATTCTAGAGGCCAAAAAGTGCAATATGGTATAATAAAAGGATAACTAGAAGGCAAGAAAGAAATGATTAAAGAATTAAAGGTATCAATGTCAGTAAGTGGAGGGGAAATGGAAGAAATTTATAAGAACTCTAAAATTCCACAAACTAGAAGGAGTGAATGATTATGGTGATGTGGAGAAGGATGTTATGTTAGGAGATTTAGAGATGGACGAGAATATAAAAAAATTAGTTGAAGACCACAAGTGTAGAAAAAGTGAAACAAGGAAATGATCAATATTTTTAGAAATTGGAGTAGAGAATTATTGGAGATGAGAAATGAGAGAAATAATAGGAATAATTTTAAATGAACCTCTCATGTCCATAAAGTAGATGAAACTTGAAAAAAAGTTAGGAATGAGAGAATGCAAAGATGTAGAAGAGGATAGGAGGTTAGGATATGTAAAGGAAATGGACAAAGTATAAGTGAATTTTACAACTCTATAAAAAGGGAAAAGGGAAAATGAGACAAATAATGGGGGAATGTGGGATGTGGAAGAGGATGGGAGGTGGAGAGGTCTAGACAAATATGAAGTCTAGATGTCCATCAAAAACCTACATATTGATGGAATGAAGGAAACAAATATAGAAAGGGACTTGATAGACAATGTCAAATTTTTATATGGGATTAGTACTTAGAATAAGATGTCATCCAACTAGAAAGTATTTGATAGTCACCAAAAACTCTACAATCTTGCAAAAAACTAAAAAAAATTACTAAATCATTTCTAGATTTAAAGCTTTTTAGGTTTTTTGCAACTTCTAACATCTGATAGGAATATGGGGATAATGAGAAATAACACATTGGAAATTTTGACCAATGGAAACCCTTTTAAATATGTCTAAAATCAGATGTATATGATGAAAAATATGAGACCTAATTCATAATAGGGCTAGGAATCAAGTAATTTTTTATACATTTCAAGGTGAGTCCCAACACCATGAATTTACTATCAATAATTATAAACTAGTGTTAACTTCAACCTATCTTCTTATCACATCTAAAGTTAGATTTCTATTAAACTAATTTTAAGTATAATCAAATCATTAAATACATGCTTGTGTAATGGTAATATTAAAATAATCACATATCACATTTCTTATTCAATAATGTAATCCCTTCATTGCATTAAAATGTGTTATTCTTGAAGAGAATTACTATCTAAAATCAAACAAACTAACATTATTTATAAATTATATTTCATTGTACAATTTAATAGATTCAATTAGATCATCTCTAATTTTAATATGTTATATATATATATATATTATTGTTTTCATTTATGAACTAGGATGATGGATCAAGGACCCCTTTGGAAGGTCCCTGGTTTCTTGTGTAAAATGGCCTTTGTCTAAAAATGGTCTCTCAATTTTAATCATATGAGAGATGGCATCTAGTTTTCATTCTAGGTTAGGTTATTGGATTTGTCATTGAAATAATAGGATGATATTAATGGACATTTCAAATACTTTTGAGCAGTGCATTATGGTAAGGTGGTCATGAAATTCAAGAAATGTTCATTTATTGTAATATTTAATATTCTTGTGAAGGATAACAAGGTGTTCCCTTCGTGAATTATCTTATCATCTAAGCTAGGTAGTTGGGTACAACATATTAAATTCAAAAACTCTTCAAATGTATGCCATAGTTGCCTCAAACTGAGCCATGCAAATGCTATTTTCTCAAGCAACAAGGGATACCATTTACTTTGGGTAAAAAGGAAGAAGCTCTAGTTGTTGATGGTTCTTGAAAGATCATCAAAGAGAATGCAAGAAGGGAAGTATGGGGATAAATCTTGAAGATCATAGACCTATGACAAAGACCATTTTGATGGAGGTTGAAAGTGGGGATTCATGGTTAGAAATTAGGAGTGTTTATGGCCGTTTGGATCTTCCCTATTCTTCCAAAAAATGGATATTTGAGTGAAATCTTATAGCATTCAAGACAAGATAGTTGAGGTTAATCAAAGATATTTGGAAAAAGTTGGTTTCAAACCACCCTAAATTAGAGCTAGTCATTTTTCAAGTTTTTTATTGCCCACTTGTTACCTGATATTTATTGTTGTGTAGTTTGCTACGCCCTTAATATTAGTGTATATCGGGTTATGAATAGTCGAGTTGTGGCTATCTTAACTCTCTATTAAGTCATATTATCATTAGTATATTGTTATTTAGTTGTTTAGGTAGGCCTAAGACTTATATAGGTGTGTCTAAGTCGGCCTAAGTGATATCCTAGGCATAAATAGGTATATATAGGAGGTTGTGAGCCTTATTTCATGATCAAGTTGTGAAGTGTGTTCTCATTAGAGATATTTGGAGGTTTCCCCCCTCGAAGTGGCTTGTTATTCTCAGTTATTATCAAGTATTTGTAGCATATTTCATATCATATTATTCTATTGTGCAAGTTATTTCATAACAAGTGGTATCAATGCATGATCTTGGCACCGTAGAGGCAAGGTTTTTTCTCAATTTTGGAGGCAATTTTGGGAAGAGCATATCTTTCAGAGTTTGGAAATTTTTTTATTATTTTTAAAGGGTTTTTGAAGAACATATTAAAGAAGCTATACTCTAGATTTCAGAAGAATTGGAGCATAATTAAGCGAATTATTACAGAATTAGGGTTTCTACACATTTTTTTTGGAATCTACATATCTTGCACAGCTTGCTGAATTAGAGTTTGATTTTTATTGGGTTTTTTAAGAAATACTAAAGGAGATTACAATAAAAAATTTGGAGGAATTGGAGCATAAATAAGCAAGTTATTGAAAAATTAAATTTTTCACAGTTATCACTCTCCATGCTGCAAATCTACTTATTTCTTGGAAATTTTTCTAGGGGAGAGTTATTTTGGGCCCTAGTAAGTTAAAATAATTTTTTTAGAGAATTTAAGTTTCATTTGTATGGTTTATTTTAAAATTAGTGGTTGCCATCATGACGGGGCCTGCAACAAGGGGCAAAAAGAATGTTGTCACTTTGAGGAAGACTCTTGATAAGGATGGAGTAACAATAGAGGATATTACTCCTAATGAGGAAATAAATAAGGTCAAGGAAGACATTTCCTCAATAAAGATGGATATGTGTGACCTAAGAGGAGATATATCGAACATACGAAACATGTTAAGCACCTACATGGCTAAACCGAGAAAGGAGTTCTCAAGCAACCAAGGTGAAAATTCTAGGTCAACTACCATTGACACAAGCTTTAGTACTCCTATGGGATCTAAGAATTTATTTCCAAAGGTGGATATGTGCAAGTTTGATGGCAAGGATCCTCTAACATGGATAAACCAAATGGAGAATTTTTTTTAAGTACACCATATCCCAAATGGACAAAAGGTCATGATGGCTTCCCTATACCTAGAACTAGACCAATTCATTTGGTATCATTGGCTTTGCACTCATCGAAGGAAAAAGGGGCTCATTGTCTCATGGTCAATTTTTACGGAGGAACTCCAAGCACAATATAGCAATAGCGTGACATACAACTTCTTCAACCAATTGGCTAAACTTCAACAAATAGGATCAGTTAAAGATTATATTCAGCAATTCCAAAGTATATCCTTAAGAGTGGATACAATTACAGAGGAAAACTTGAATGATTTATTCTTGGGGGGTCTCAAGGATCACATTCAACATGAGGTACACATGTTTAGCCCTAGCTCCATAAATGAGTCTTTTATCTTAGCATGCAGGGTAGAGAAGTATTTGATTCCTAAGAAGCAAGGGGCTAATGTGACAAGGGAGAAAGAATATTCAACACAACCTACTAGGTTGACTCCACAACAAATTGAGGAGAAAAGAGAAAAATGGTTGTGTTTCAATTGTGATAGCAAATACAGTAGAGGACATAAATGCAGTGAAAAGAAATTGTTCTATATTGAAGGTCCAAGTGAGGAAGAAGAGGAGGAACCCATACTAGAGGATGAACAAGAGTCAAATGAGGAATCACATGATTCTCAACCAATCATTTCTTGTCACGCACTCTCAGGTTTCAGTGCTCCACAAACTCTCAAGGTGGTGGGGTTCTTAAAGAAGCAGAATGTAACAGTGTTGATCAACTCAAGTAGTACTCATAATATCATCAATAAAAAGTTAGCTACTCATCTAAATTGTTTTATATATCCAACTCCAGAGTTTCAGGTTTTGATTGCAGATGCTAGTATAGTTAGTTGTTCAGGGAAGTGTCAGCATTAAATTATCCATGGGAGATTATCAACTTGATTCCCCAATGTATGTGATATCCATGGGTGTAGTAGATATTGTTTTGGGAGTGCAGTAGATATTGTTTTGGGAGAGCTTACTACATTGGGAACGATTGAGATGAACTTCCAAGAACTATTCATGAGATTTCAATCAAAAGGAAGGGTAGTAGAGCTAAGGGGATTGAAGGAAAAATCCCCACAAATGGTAAGCTCTCATCAAATGAAAAAGTTGCTTAAGAAAGGAGTGGATGGATTTGTGGCCTAGCTATGTTCATTAGAAGTCTCTCAATCTAATGCTCCTACTCATCCAAATTTGCAAGCTATAATTGATTGTCACTCAGTTGTTCTTGGAGATATGCCTAAAGGACTTCCTCCTAAGAGGGATCATGATTATGCCATATTGTTAGTTCTAGGGAGCCAACCACCAAACATCAGGCCTTACAAGTATCCACACGTACAAAAGAGTGAGATAAAAAAATTGTTGAGGAGATGTTAGAGGCATGAATTATCATGCATAGCCAAAGTGCTTACTCCTCGCCTATGATGATGGTACGTAAGAAGGATGATACTCAGTGCACGTGTCCAGATTATAGAGTCCTCAACATGTACACCATTAAAGATAAGTTCCCTATTCCAATCATTGATGATTTGCTACATGAATTGAATGGAGCTATGTATTTTACCAAGTTAGATCTTAGATTAGGTTATCACCAAATTTGGATTAAGGAGGAAGATATTTGTAAGATAGCATTTCAAACTCATGAGGGTCATTATGAATTTTTGGTGATGCCATTTGGTCTTACCAATGCACCATCTACATTCCAAAGTTTGATGAATTCCATTTTTAAGAAGTTCTTGAGAAAGTTTGTGTTAGTATTCTTTGATGATATATTGATTTATAACAAGACTTGGGAAGAACATTTGCAACATGTGGATCAAGCATTACAAATACTTGAAGATCATAAAATCTATGCTAAGCCATCCAAGTGTGCTTTTGGTCTTACAAAGGTGGAGTATTTGGGACACATAATTTCACATAAAGGAGTAAAGGTGGACCCTAACAAAATTAAGGCTATCATGGAATGGCCTATTCCAAAAACCATTAAGAAACTGAGAGGTTTCTTGGGATTGACAGGGTACTATAGAAGATTTTGTGAAGAATTATGGTCGTATAGCGGCACCTCTCACCACTCTATTGAAGAAGGATTCTTTTCATTGGAATGAGTCTACCAATACATTATTTGAGAGATTGAAGAAGGCTGTGTACAACTCCAGTGCTTGCCACTCCTGAATTCACCAAGGAATTCATTTTGGAATGTGATGCTTTTGGAAATGGGATAGGAGCAATGCTCATGCAAGAAGGTCGACCAATTGCTTTTGAGAGTCATCAATTAAAGGGTAAGAATCAACTAAAACCTATTTATGAGAAGGAAATGCTAGCAATCCTCCATGCAGTTAAACAATGGAGGCCTTATCTATTGGGTAGACACTTCAAGGTTAAGACAAATCATGATAGCCTAAAATATTTTGTTTTGGAACAAAGACTATCTTCTGAAGAGCAACAAAAATGGGTCACTAAGATGTTAGGATATGACTTTGAGATTGTATATAAGAAAGGGAAATAAAATATTGTAGCAGATGCACTTTCAAGGAAGGATGAGAAAGATGAAGCCTTATTGTGTGCCCTTTCAATATTACAAGCAAATTGGGTGGAGGAAGCCAAAGCAGAGTGGCAAAATGATGTTGCGACAAATAATCTCATCGAACAATTAAAAAGTGATCGTAGTAGTTTCGATAAGTTTTGTTGGAAGGGAGATACTCTTTGGTATAAAGAGCATTTGTATCTCTGCAAGAATTCCACTCTTAAACACAAGATTCTCACAAAGTTGCATGAGTCTCCAGTGGGTGGTCATTCAGGATTTTTGAAGACATATCATCGAGTCAAGCAAGATTTTATTTGGGAAGGGCTAAAAGGTGATGTTCAAAAAGTTGTGGTTGAATGTTTGATTTGTCAAAGAAATAAGGGGGAGAAAATTAAGACACTAGGTCTCTTGCAACCCTTATCTATTCCTAGCCAGCGTTGGGAAGAGGTATCCATGGACTTCATCATAGGGCTTCCCAAATCTAAAGTTCATAATGTCATCATGGTAGTAGTTGATCGCCTCACTAAATATGCACATTTCATTGCATTATCACATCCTTTTACAACAAGTGTAGTGGCAAAATCTTTTTTGGAGAATATCCAAAAGCTACATGGTACACCTAAGGTTATTGTTAGTGATCGTGATCGTATCTTCACTAGTCACGTTTGGAAAGATTTATCTCATGTTTGGGTACTCAATTGGCTTATAGCTCTTCATACCACCCTCAATCAGATGAGAAAACTAAGGTTGTTAATAAGTGTTTGGAAGGATATCTACGTTGTTTCACTCCAGAGAAATAGTCTCAATGGGTAGATTAGCTACCACTTGCAGAATGGTGGTATAACACTTCTTTTCATAGCTCATAGAAAATGTCTCCATTTTTGGCATTTTATGGATATCATCCTCCTTCCATCACATCATCAATAAAGGTGTCACCAAGACTTCAAGCAGTAGAAGACCACTTGCTTCATCAACAACAAGTGCTTTTAGGACTCAAGGAGAATTTAGCCATGGCACAAAATCGAATGAAACAACAAGGTAATTCAACATCAGAGTGAAAAAGTTTCAGTTGGGGATTACCTTCTGAGATTGCAAATTTTATAAGCAAAATCATCAAAGCAACAAAAAGAATAATAAGTTGTCTCCAAGGTATATGGTCCATAACAAACATGCAAAGATCGGTAGTGCTGTTTACAAATAGAGTTGCCACCAACAAAGATATACATCCAATTTTTTTCATGTTTCGCTTGAAGAAGGTAATTGGGCATAATATCCCTACCCAGATAATATTACTCGAGCTTGACGAAGAAGGAAGAATCATATTGGAACCAAAGTGCATTCGTCAAATACGCACAAAGAAGCTAATGACTAGAACACTCACTGAGTATCTCATCCAATGGAAGAATTTATTAGCCAGATGCTACATGGGAGGAGAGAATTGTAGGGCATTTTGTTCCACCTCAATTTCACTCATTGAAATCTGCAGTGGTAAAAGGTAGCTGTTATTTTTAGAGAAGATTCAATTAATCCTATAGTATACCATTTTTCCCCTATTAGATCAGCGCCATCAAAATAGATGCCCAAACCCCCATGGGACCATACTGTAAGTGGCATTGTGCAAAGAACTTTACGTGTTTTATCTTATATACTATATTTGTATGTAACAAAAATCTCATACTGAAAACGTCATTTATGTACTGTAGATACAATTTAGAATACAATGTTGTTGAGGGTTTTGAAGACAGAAGGCAAAAGGTGGGTTGTGTGGTATCGTCAGTGTCATCTCTGTTGTTTTTTACAGTGTCCTGCGATGTATTCCCAAGATGTGGTTGGTGTTGATGGTTGTATGATAGTATTTATACATTTTTTCCCTAAAATACAGAGTAGACTAAATCTGGGTGTATTTTTACATTTTTTCTTCAAATACAAAGTAAAACTATAAATTCTTTTGTGTGAAAATTATAGTCTTAGTTTTCTAATCTAGCTAAAGCATTTCTGAGCCTGTTTCTAAGTCGCCCTTTTGGCATAAGGGTCAATTCTATAAATCATTATTCAGTCTGTGCCAAAATGGCAGTTTTGATATAATGCAATGTTATATAAATCAATTTTCAGCATGTGCCAAAATGGTAGGGTTGAGACATGCTATCAATATGCATTAAAGCATAAAGGATATTGAAATTTTGTCATATGTTTGTCCTGATTGAGGGTTTGTTCTATAAATCATTCTTCTGTTTCTGCACATTTTTAAAAATTGACCTTCTCCTTACTATTTTTGACAAGGAGATTCAAGCGAGCATGTGAGATGCTTTAGTTATCTGCATAGAATATTGATCTTTGTATTTGCTGACTTCATATTATTAGTGCTCACCCACATTGGTGAGACTCCTGCTCTGACCAAGAGAAGGCCTGAGATCCAAGAGTGAATTTAGACTAGAGGCATTGCAGTTTTTTCCTTTTCTGTTTTGTTCTGCAATGTAACATTTTCCTACTCTGTCTCTAGTAGCTGTGGGTGCTTCATTAGTGCAATGTTGAAAAATGTAGTATATAATGAATACCTAACAATGGGAACTCAATGCTAAATATAGTAAATAGATTCAGACTGTGAGTCAATTTGTTATTATTTTGATTTATAAATTTGGAGAGATTAGGAAGTTTTCCATACTGGATTTGTAGAAATGTCTTTCTTAAAATTTCTGGCATCTACTGGACAAATTTCATCGTGTGTGGTAGCAGGCCGAGTACGATTCATCTTTGTTTTCTAGCATTTTTTACATGACATTTAAAGCAATTTCAATCAGTGTAGAGACAGGGCATCTTTGGCCAACTTCTACTAGATGTGAATTTACTGGACTTCTTTAATTAAGGAACTTGATTATCTCAGTTGTTAGGGTCACCCATCTTGTGATTCTATTGGCTATTATGGACATTATGCTATTGCTTCTAGCTAGACAAATTTTGATATGGAAGTCTCTTCACTATTTCCACTTTTATTTATGCCTTCAAGATGGTTAGATTCAAATCCAAAGTCTCTTTAATGCAATCTTGTCTGTTCTACAAAAGCAATTCACAAAAGTTGGCTAGCATTCATGTGATGGCGTTGGAGAGTGTTGACATGCTTTCCTTATATGATATCTTTTCATGTGAGTTGTGTGTTTGCGGAAATGTATATAATATACACCTATTTCTAGAGGATTTTGAATTTTTTACATATCCCTTCCTGGTGAATGGTCTTGGCAGACTACCTGGCTGGTTCTTTACAACATACTTCATTGGTGGTTACCTTACCTGCGTATTGTATGAAACAAATTTCCCCATTCCTTCAGATTTCACATTCTGAATGGGATGTTGTTAGAGATTCTTTTCTCAATTTGTGAGAAAATAAATTATTGGTTACCCAAAAAAATAAGTTAGGACAATTTTTTTGGTTTCTTTGTTAGCTTTCCATTTTTCTTTCAGTCACACTCTGCATCAATTTTGTAGTAGTTGTTAGGAATATTTTTATGTTAAGGATAGGAATAAATACATCCCGAAGTCTTATATATCTCTATAACTTGTGATTACATTGTGGCCAATGTGGTAGCGTTGCCAAAGATATTGGCTATGTAAAAAACCAACCTTAGGTACCAATTGGAGGATGCTACAGACTCAATCATGTTAATGAAACATTTCAAACAGAATTGTAGTAGTTGAATTTGTTTATAAAATTTAATATATGAGTAATTTCTCTAACTGCTATTAACAAATGTCTTGTCATCATTTTTGGAGTTTGTTATTTTTCTTTTGTTATACCCAACGCTCCTCCTTGTTACTATAAAGTTTTTGGTTAGAGAATGTTCAAAAAGATAGAAACTGAATTTAAGTGCAGGTCAAGAAGACTACAACAGGTTGAGGCCCCTCAGTTATACAGGTACAAATGTCTTTCTTCTTGTCTTTTCTGTGATCAGCAGAGCTAGTTGTGTGAATATATCAAAGAAGGTAATTCCCAAGGTTTCAGTTTTGTTATCTTCATTGCCTTAACATTGATAGTGGTGAATATGATCACCAGAGCTAGTTATGTGAACATATCAAAGAAGGTAATTCCCAAGGTTTCAGTTTTGTTATCTTCATTGCCTTAACATAATACAAGATTTAGTTTGTGTGCTTTGCTCATGTTAGGAATCGAGATTTTATAGATTCTCTTCTCTATCTGATACTATTTTTTTCCCCTCATGGCAATGGATTGCTACAGTCAGAGCACTAACTTGCAATAGGAGCAATAAGTGTTCACGCAGGAAAGGTAAAACATGCACACAAACAAACCGTAATCATGTCAACAATAAGATAACCCAGATGGTAGACTTTGACAGAAAAGTCACTAATCCAACAAAAATGAAAGCAGAAATGAATTCGCACATATGCTTATTAGTAAAACCTCAAAAACCAAGAAAAAAACAAAGAAACAACTGTTGGAATTACTCCCATCTGCTCGCATTAATTTCACCGTACTCTTTGCTCTTTGTAGCAATGAAAATATTTTGATCTCTTTCACATGCCATCCACACTCCCATCGTTCACTGCATCTATGACAGTTTTTGAATGAAATTTTAATTGCATGATCTTATTAGTAAGGTTGACACGCATTTAAAAAGTATTTTAATTAATGCTTTGTCTCTTTCTTTTTGCTTGCTTTTGCTGGGCATATACATGGGCTCAGAGGTCCTTTTTATGGAGGTATGAAACAGAAAACAGAAATGGGTGCAGCTGCTAGCATTGCTGTTGAAACAACCATTAGAACAGGGGATAATGAAGTTCAATAGTTTCTGAGTTTATCAAAGAGCAGCAACTCTGTAATTAGTTTATTATGACAGTCAATTGTATGGTTTGATAAAATATGAAATATAAATCATTTTGAAAAATCTGTGTTTTATTTTCTGCACTCTGTTTTTTGGGTTTAGTTTTATCCTCTGCCTCTCCCCTTCACTTGGTATCAGAGCAAAAGGTCAGTAGTGTTTAAGATTTTCAAAGGTTTTTTCAAAGAGTTAAAAGGGTTTTCCAAGCAAGTTATTTGCAGTCAATCATGGCAGCTCCAAGCACAAGTTTAACAAATCCACAGATCCCACAATTCAATGGGAAAAATTATGACTACTCGGCAATCACAATGAAGGCATTGTTTTGTGCTCAAGATTTATGGCAGTTTGTTGAGAATGGCTACCCAGAACTAGTAGATGCAGCAACATATAATGCATTGTCTCAAGCAGATAAAGACTTATTGAAGGAAAATAGAAAGAAGGATTCAAAAGCTCTCTTCTTCATCTTTCAAGGAGTGCATGAGAGCATTTTTCCAAGGATTCAAAGTGCAACAAAATCGAAACAAGCATGTGATATACTTCAAATAGCCTATCAAGGTAAGGAAAAAGTTAAGACAGCTAAGTTACAAATACTGAGAAGGGATTTTGAAACAATGTATATGAAGGATAATGAGTCAGTAGACTCATTTTTTACTCAAATCATTGGACTGGTAAACCAAATCAGATCACATGGTGAAAATCTTGAAGAGATAAGAGTGGTTGAAAAGATTTTGAGAAGTTTGTCCATAAGGTTTGAATCAATAGTGGTGGTGATAGAGGAGACAAAGAATCTCTCACAGTTTTCAGTGGATGAGCTTCATGCATCACTCATTTCTCATGAGCATAGGTTGAGCAGGTCAGCAAATTCATCATTGGAGCATGCTTTTAAAGCACAAGTTTCAATCAGCCATGGTAGAGGCAAGGGAAGATCAAGTTTTAGAGGAAGAGAAAGAAATTCATATAGAGGTGGAAGAAGCAGCCCATCGAGCTCAAGTGGAAGAGGTAGCAGCCAATATCCAACTCAAAACCCATCTCAAAATCAGCCTCAAGGCCAAAGGTATGACAAATTTCAAGTCCAATGTCACTATTGCAAAAAATATGGGCATTATTTGAATGAATGTAGAAAGAAACAGTATGATTCTAGACAACAAAATGGAAATTTCACAAAAGAAAACCAAAACCAAAAATCAAAACAAAACACTATGTTTTTGGCATGCAATGTTGCACAAACAAATGAAAAAGATGTATGGTTTTTAGACTCAAGTTGCAGCAATCAAATGACCGAAAATTTAGAAATGTTTTCTAGTTTGAATGCGAGTGTGAAATTAGATGTAACATTGGGCAATGACAACAAAATAGAAGTCAAAGGAAAAGGGAACATCAACATTCTAACTAAACAGGGGGAGAAGAAGTATATTTCAGATGTGTACTTTGTGCCTGGTTTAAAACACAATTTAATGAGCATTGGGCAGCTTGTTCAAAAGGGTTATAGAGTATTTTTCAAAAACAAAGAATGCACAATTTTAGACAAATATCCAAGCAATCAGCTTATAGCAAAAGTCCAAATGAGTGGCAATAGGATGTTTCCCTTAAGGATAAAACCAGATTTGAAGGTAGAGTTTGCTCAAGAACAACCCTCAATAAACCCACAAGTGCATGAAGAAAAAGTTGCAGTAGTCACACAAACAATCTTTCAAGTTGAAATTAAGGATGAGAATTGGTTATGGCACTTAAGATTTGGACATTTAAACTTTGGAAGCTTAAATCTATTGCATAAGAAAAGAATGGTGAAGGGGCTGCCTCTAATAGAAAAACCGGATAGAATATGTGAAGGTTACATCTTGGGAAAACAATATAGAGAATCATTTCCAGCAGGGAAGTCGATTCGTGCAAATAAACCATTAGAGATTGTTTATTCAGATTTGTGTGGACCAATGCAAACAACCTCCATTGGTGGAAGCTACTACTTCTTGACATTCATTGTTGACTACATAAGAAAGATATGGGTCTACTTTCTAAAACATAAGAATGAAGTGTTTGATTACTTTCGTCAATTCAAGGCTCTTGTTGAAAAGCAAAGTGGGCATCACATCAAAGCATTGAGAATGGATAGAGGTGATGAATACATTTCAAACGACTTCATAAAGTTTTGCAAAGACCATGGAATCCACAAGCAATTTACCACTAGATACACCCCTCAACAAAATGGGGTAGCTGAAAAAAAAATAAAACAATTAGGAAATGGCAAGAAGCATGTTAAAGGCAAAACATTTGTCAAATGAGTATTGGGCTGAAGCTGTAGCATGTGCAACATATATAATTAATAGATGTCCCACTAAAAGTATCATCAATATGATTCCAGAAGAAGCATGGAGTGGAAGAAAATATAATGTCTCACACATGAGAGTATTTGGATGTGTAGCATATGCACATGTGCTAGATTAATTGAGAAGAAAGTTGGACAACAAAGGAGAAAAATGCATATTTGTGGGATACAATGATGAATCCAAGGCATACAAGTTATACAATCCAATCAACAAGAAGGTTATAATCAGTAGAGATGTGCAATTTGTAGAAGATGAAGCATGGGATGGAACTTTGGATAAAACAATCAATATAGTAGCCAATTTACCACAAGAAGAAAATGAAGATGTTATATCAGTAGGTACCCCTCCAAGTGTGACTCCTCCTACACCCATTCAAGGTCAACAAAGTAGTTAAGTGACACCATCATCAAGTGTAAAGGCAGCCTCACGCATTCAAACAAGCACTCCAACAAGTGGACAACAAACACCATCAGCAATAGGCACTCATAGTGCAGGCCCATCAAGTCCACGTTCAACAAGTTCAAGTGATATGTCAAACCCCACACTAGCAAGCTTAAGGAGACAAAAAATCAGAAGTTTAAGAGAGATTTATGAGCAAAATGATGGTGAAAATAATGCAGGTTAGACATCTCTTTTTGCTTTATATTCACATGTTGAAGATCCAATTCATTTTGAAGATGCTATTAAAGAAGAAAAATGGGTGCATACAATGGATGAAGAAATAGGTGCTATTGAAAAGAATCAAACATGGGAGTTAGTGAATCTTCTACAAGGAAAAGAGGTGATTGGAGTGAAGTGGGTTTACAAAACCAAATTGAATGCAAATGGTGATGTGCAAAAGTATAAAGCAAGGCTTGTAGCCAAATGTTATTCACAACAACCCAGGATAGACTACAATGAGACATTTGCATTGGTTGCTCGTGTAGACACCGTGAGAACAATATTGGCCATAGCAGCTCAAAACAAGTGAGTTGTATATCAAATGGATGTGAAATCAGCTTTCTTAAATGGCATTTTAGAAGAAGAGGTCTATGTGGAGCAGCCACCTAAGTATGAGATTTTGGGACACGAAAACAAGGTTTACAAACTCGAGAAGGCACTCTATGGACTTAAAAGCTCCAAGGGCATGGTATAGTAGAATTGATTCTTACCTTTTGCAAAATGGCTTCAATAGGTGCAACAGTGAGCCTACATTGTATAGCAAAATGAATGAGCAAGGTGAGATTATAATTGTTTGTTTATATGTTGATGATTTGGTATTCACGGGTGATCTATCAATTCACATGTTCAAATCAGTTATGAAGAAAGAATTTGAGATGACTGATTTGGGTTTAATGAAGTACTTTCTTGGCATTGAGGTGAATCAAAATGAAAATGGTATATTCATCTCTCAAACAAAATATACAAATGACATTTTGAAAAGGTTTAATATGATGAATTGCAAAGCAGCCCCAACATCTATTGTCACTGGTTTGAAATTGAGCAAAGATGACAAAGGAGCAGATGTAAATCCAACTTTGTACAAAAAACTTGTTGGCAGCCTTATGTACTTAACATCCACAAGGCCAAACATAATGTTTGTAGTTAGTCTCATTTCAAGGTTCATGGAGTCTCCAAAAGTTTATCATTGGCAAGTAGAAAAGAAGATTTTGAAATATGTTAGTGGAACAAGGAACTATGAAATTCTTTACTCAAAGACAAGTGATTTCAAGCTGATAAGATACACTGATAGTGATTGTGCAAGGAGTATAGATGATAGGAAGAGCACTTTCGGTTTTTTTTTTCACTTTGGTACTGGTGTAGTTTCATGGGCTTCAAAGAAACAACCAATTGTTATTCTTTGATCAGCTGAAGCAAAGTATGTAGTAGCCACAAGTGCATCATGTCAAGCAGTTTGGATGAGAAGAGCCTTGAAAGAATTGAAGCATGAACAAAAGGAGGCAATAAAGATCTATTGTAACAACAACTCAACTATAGCATTGTCAAAATATCCAGTTTTCCACAAGAGAAGCAAACATATAGACACAAGATATCACTTCATTAGAGAACTAATCAACAATGGAGAGATCTTTTTGGAATTTTGCAGGTGTCAAGATCAATGTGCAGATATCTTCACCAAAACATTAGGGAAAGAAAGTTTTGTCTATCAAAGAGATCGATTAGGCATCATAGATGGCAGCAGTTGTGATTAAGGGGGAGTGTTGGAATTACTCCCAATTGCTCGCATTAATTTCACCGTACTCTTTGCTCTTTGCAGCGATGAAAATATTTTGATCTCTTTCACACACCATCCACACTGCCATCATTCATTGCATCTATGACAATTTTTTGAATGCAATTTTAATTGCCTGATATTATTAGTAAGATTGACACGCATCTAAAAAGTATTGTAATTAATGCTTTGTCTCTTTCTTTTTGCTTGCTTTTGCTGGGCATATATGTGGGCTCAGAGGTCCTTTTTATGGAGGTATGAAACAGAAAACAGAAATGGGTGCAGCTGCTAGCATTGCTGTTGAAACAGCCATTGGAACAGAGGATAATGAAGTTCAATAGTTTCTGAGTTTATCAAAGAGCAACAGCTCTGTAATTAGTTTATGATGACAGTCAATTGTATGGTTTGATAAAATATGAAATATAAATCATTTTGAAAAATCTGTGTTTTATTTTCTGCACTCTGTTTTTTGGGTTTAGTTTTATCCTCTGCCTCTCCCCTTCAACAACCTCCATAATTCAGGGCAATATTCACTGTGTCTCCTGCTGCATATCATGATTCTTCTCTGCCATCACAAGTAATAAAACTCTTTCAAAAACTCTTTGCAAACTTATCTGCCAATTCATTGTGACAGCTCATCGTGACAGAATTATCCATCCACTCATTGTGACAGTTGCATATTCTCTACAAATCTAGCTGGGGTGTAAGAAACAAATTCAGCATAACTGCAACTGTAGAGATCAATTGCCTATTTACCACCACAGATTTCCCTCCTTGGCCTTGTCAAAGCCATTTTATTTTTATCATCATGTTTGTCTTATGAAGCCTAGAGTTCATATACCATTCCAACTTGAAGTAGCTGTTTAGGTGGTAGTCGCATTGTAGAAATGGCTAACCTAAAATTGGTATGCAGAAATCCATACAAATCAACGACCCGTCCTTCAAGAAAACTCCTCCTTTCAGAATTCCTCAGTGTGGTCTTCCCTAAAACATACACAACTCTTATATTCCTCGCCCTCTCAAGCTGTTACAATTCCTCCTGTGCAGCAGTGAAGCAGCTAATTTCTACAACTGAATTTCTTTCATGGTTATCTGAGCCATCCCTGACTTCTTCACTTTTAATGTGTTCATTTATGCTTTCAATAACCTGGTTCAGAAATTTCTGTCCTTCCGTGTTTGGAGTCACATCTCCATAACAAGGCATCTATATACACCCTTAGGCCCAAGTTCTACTAGAAATCTCTCCTCTAACAACACTGTTGTTAGTGGAACAATTCTTATGGTCAAAATAAGGAGAATTTCATGAAGAGCACCCACATTCCTCACATAATGCCTCAGGATAGGTGGTAACCCGTAAATAAGGTCACTACACAAGAAACACACACCCAGAACACGAGTTCCTGCATCAGCAACAAATTTATGAAGGTATTCTGAACTTACTTTTCTCTCTGTTTTTGGAACCAATTCATTTATAGAGATATTCCATTTATTTTTTCAATTTGTTTACATTCAATTTAGTTGTGTTAATTTGTTTTCAGATCCAGTTTCATGTGTTCAACACAGTTTTCATTCATTTTTAAATGTAAGATTTGTTGCTTTATGAAAACAATATATGCCATAGGATTGCATAATTTTCATTTTGCAGTGGCTGAGATCCACCCTTTTTTCAGAAAATAACATTAATGTTTTCTTTTGTTTTCAGGGCCAGTTTCTTGTGTTCAACACAGTTTTCATTCACTTTTCAATGTAAGATATGTCTGTTTTATGAAAACAGTATGTGTCATAGGGTTGCATAACTTTCATTGCTGGTAGCACCTGCTTAAAAAATTATTTGCTATTCTTTTTACAAATTTATTGGGCTCGGGAACTTTTTCACTACTTAAAAGGCAAGGTACATTTAATCTTTTATGCTAATGCATTATTTTCAGAGGCATATTCATTGTTACATTTACAAACATATTCATAATACAGTGTGGAATTTTTCAGCTAGATTGTTAGCTTTGTCATGAATCATATAAAGCCATGTTAAGTATCTATTTTCTTAAATTCTCTCTGCTATGATATTGAGCAGATTTTTATGTTAACTGCCTTATGTGGCTTTTCCAGTTGACAGGGACCGTAGCTGCACCACAGCTCTTGTTTTTTTATATCAACAGTTGTTACAAAAATAATACTAACATATAAATAAAACATTAAAGCACAAGTAGACATTAACACTAAAAATTGAAGTCTAAATACAGTGCTCCAAATTTAATTTTACCTGCGATAAAACATTGTAACTTCAGTGAATTGTGAGATCCATGAACAAAATATTAGTAGTTTCGTCAGCCTGATTAATCTAACAGTTTCGGGAGTGCTATATTTTTCATCTACATCAACCATTCATGTTTGCTTCCCCACAAGTTTGTATATTTTCAGGCTCCTTGTCCTTCACTTTGCCCCACAAAACACCATACAATCCTATGACCACTACTCCCACCACACTGCAATGCATAAAATCACATTGAAACAACTTGAGTGTTATGTGCTTATATTATTTTTACTGACAAAATATGAGAAAAGTGATTTTGGGTTGCAAATTCCTGGAATTCAATTCATTGGGACAAGCTCTAAATTAATCAAATACAGCTAAGAAACCAAAAAACAATCTTTACTTGGTTTAAGCAAACAAATATATACCTTTGAAGAACAAAAGCAAAAGGAGCAAGAGCCACCAAAACAAAGTGATTCATTCCATCATTCTAAGAAATCTTCGTAAGTATTGCCATCCCTGCAAACTCAAACTGCAAGCTTATCATTGCTCTGTAAGGCTTTGCTTTATCAAACATCTCCAGTGCCAATGAAATATGTTTTCTAGGAATATGAATTTCCCCCGAGTATTTCATTTTATAGTACACTATATGCATATATACAAATAATTCAAGTTTTATAGAGACAACGAAGTTTTGAGCATGTCCATGCTTTTTACGCGTTGTTCCATTTTTATTCTTTTCACAGTTTCCATACATTTTACGTGTTTTTCTATTTGTATTGTCTTCTCACAGTTTTCATGCTTTATACGCGTTGTTCCATTTTTATTCTTAGATAAAATATGCAGTGAAACAAAAGGATTTACATGAATGGTGAGCTCGAACGAAGGGAGATTCAAAGGTGTACACTCTCGTAAGGAAAACAAGATTCCAGTGGGTACCCCTTACATTTATCCATTTCTAGTAATGTTTGGCAATCGGCATGGTTGGTGTGCTATTTACCAACGCCTTCCAGATGGCCACCATCAATTTTGTGCTCGGAAGCATCAGGAAAATAGATTTTTAAGTGCCATGATAAGGTTTTCAAATGTTTTAAAGAATTTTTATCAGAACGGCCTAGACTAAGGGCTCTACTACACAAAATGCTTCTACCTAGGGACTTAGCTGCCGTGAATACAAAGGCTTTCCTCAAGGCATTAAGGTTAATGAAGATGCAACACTGCTATAGGATCAAATAGATTGTTAGGGATTTAAGTGCACTAAAAGCAATGGTTGGTATAATATACAAGATCTTTAATTCGAGTATATGAGTTCTGAGACATCCTTGATAATTCTACTGTGGTTCAAGACCCAAATTTAAATAAGAATATGCAAGAATGATCTTGAAGTTATAATTAGAATACTAGAAGATCAAACCAAAGAGATAACCCCATCTACTTGAAATGAAGATCAAACCACTATGAACAATCATACTAAGAATCCATACTAGAAGATCAAACCAATATGAACAATCATACTAAGAATCCAAAAAGATGTACACTAAGATTGCAACCCAGAAGGACATCTTGACAAGAGGGACCTAATACATTATCCTAATGCTTTCCTCAAGGCATTAAGGTTAATGAAGATGCAACACTGCTATAGGATCAAATAGATTGTTAGGGATTTAAGTGCACTAAAAGTAATGGTTGGTATAATATACAAGATCTTTAATTCGAGTATATGAGTTCTGAGACATCCTTGATAATTCTACTGTGGTTCAAGACCCAAATTTAAATAAGAATATGCAAGAATGATCTTGAAGTTATAATTAGAATACTAGAAGATCAAACCAAAGAGATAACCCCATCTACTTGAAATGAAGATCAAACCACTATGAACAATCATACTAAGAATCCATACTAGAAGATCAAACCAATATGAACAATCATACTAAGAATCCAAAAAGATGTACACTAAGATTGCAACCCAGAAGGACATCTTGACAAGAGGGACCTAACACATTATCCTAGAAAAAATAATTCCAACCACACAAGAAGGTGGTCAAAATTAAAATCAACCAAGAAAGTATCATCGTAGCCAAGGGCCATAGCATCATAGACCACATGAGAAAGATCAACTAACCAAGCCAAAGACCATGGTGGGTTCCCTATACGTACATCAAACCTAATAACCATAAATCCATGTCTCCTTCAAGATAGATAATCGACCCTATTGACTAGACTAAGAGTCCAAGAATAAGATGACTCAAAAGACCTAACTCAATACATTGAAAAGAAGGGCATCCTATTTTCTCCAAGGAAATTAGGGCATTGCTTGCAAGAAATAACATGGTGCATTTATTCCTACTAAATTATTAATCATATAGAATTCAAATTCACTATTGATTTTTCTAACATGCTTACAAGTTCATTTTTTTATTTTCCTTTAGTTGTTATACATATAGGGATTTAAGTTTTGTATTTTATTTGTCTTTGCTTGTATGCATTTATCTTTATAGTTTTTATACCAATTTCATAACAAGACGCCATGTAAGTGTCATAAGTTGATGTTTGTAGGTTTTGTTAATCATTTTAATGCACCAATAGAAATTTATCAATATCGATTACTCATTTAATATTATATAATGAGAGAGAACTTGTAAATTATAGATGTTTTGAAATGAGTACTAATAAATTCCTCTAAATAATATCATAACATCGGATTTTATTAAAGTATATACTTAGCTTAGGATTGGAAAATAAAGTGTTCAATTGACAATTTTTGAATTTTAAATTTTAAAATAGAAACAATGAAGTCTAGAAGCCTACTAAGAAAGCTACAACCATATAAATTTTCCTACATGAATATTTAGTTAGATCTAAGTGACTAATTACTATATGAAGGTATATGCAAGGATACATGACATAAGTGTGTAAGGCTAAGTTCAATGTATTAGAGTATGTATCTATACAGATAAGGCAAGGGCTAAGTATGTGAAGATGTATATAGGGATAGGTAAAGGCAATATGAATGAGCCCAAGTTTAAACAAGATTGTACTATTTATTGATACATACATGTACACCAAGATTATTCCTCAAAATGGGCACAAAAATGAATGGGAAATGTCATGTGTATGAAAAAAAAATTATTATATTTTGCCTCAACTTTGAGGTGTATATGCATCCTAAAATAATCATGCATATCAAAGTATGTAGGACTCACAAGCATGCATATAAAGTAAAATATCTAGACATCAAATGATGCTAAACAGGTTCCACACAAAGTAAAAGATCTTGCAAGGTGTCATTATGTTCTTTAGTATGTGTTGCTCATGGGAACCTACAAAATAGAGAAAATTAGTATAGTGATTAGGTTTTATTTCACAAGTGAAAATTAGGTACAAAATAGGGACATGCCAATTATCTAAGAAAAAAAGAATAGTATGAAGGGTATGTACATAGAAATAGGGGACAAAAGAGGGTCTTTAAGTGGCCACTTTTTTTCGAAAACTAGTCAAAACTATATTGGATGATAAATTGAAGATAGTTACACTTTAAATTTCAACATGCAAAAAGGAAAATGTTGTAGTTCTCTCAATCTATTTTCTGAACTACTATTTTTTTAGAATTTTTTTGATATTAATGGGTTCAAATAGGGGGAGCACACAAAATACTCTTTTTGTCTAAAAAATATAACATAACATTTGGTGTGCTCCCCCTAAAATGTTAATTTTTTTAGTATTTCAAAAAATTCTTTGGTAGAAAATTAGCTAACACCATGTACTTTATGCCTAAGTTTTCTACTAATTTTTTAATGAATAAATCATTTTTAACTAATTTTTAAAGTGGACACATTTAAAAAAATGAAAAATTGAGTGTTCTCCCCCCTAATTTTTCAAAAACTAATCAAAAGTCAATTTTTTATTTTTGGATGTGTATAGAATAGATTCTAGAATGTAAAAGTATAATTCATTTTAAATTTTGTTCAATGGATAAAAAATGAAACCAAAAAGACTATATAGGTTTTTGGCAAAAAAGGAAGAAAAAGGGAAAATAAATTAAATATCATAATCTTGACATGTTCAAAATGTATAGAAAGTTGCATAGATAAAAGGTAAGAGAGCTTGGCATTATTGTGGTATTTTTTCATCTCAAAATTGAAAGACATGTATACCTAATGTAGAGCACACCTAAGATTTAGTCACATTTTTACAATTTATAGAAAACATGCCTTTGGGCATTTCCATATATGGCCAACCCTTTGGGTTGAATGTCCAAGGAAAATCCAAATATCCAACCCAAAATAAAACCAAGAGGGAGGGAGAGATAAGAAGATTTAGAAATGAAAAGTGAGATATAGAGATATAAATAGATGGGGAGAGAGATATAGAGATAAGAGGGATATATCTAGATCCATCTATTTATCTCTCCCCCCTCTCTCTATCTCTCTACCTCTCTCTCTATTAATTATCTCTATCACCCTCATTCTCTCTTTCCCCCTATCTCCTATCTCCTCTCTCCTTCTCTATCTCTATCTCATTATTCATATCTCTCTCCACCTCTATCTCCCTATCCCTCTTTATCTATATATATCTCCCTCTTTATATTTCTCTCTTCCCCCCCTCTCTTTATCACTCCATCTTACCCTCTATACACTCTCTATTTCTCCCTTTGATCTGGAGCACATTGGAGTTATTTGTTGGCATCAATTGTCATTGATGTCAACACCCAGTTAGGGTTGTCATCAATGTTGTGCTAACAATGGAGTTGTTGATGTTCATGGTTGGATGTCATGCCTTGTTTAATGAGAATTAAAGGTGTATTGAGTATGGTTGAAGTTAGAAGAGATGATATCATGATTATATATTAAGATTTGATTAGAACCATTAAGATGAGGATTAGAAGTAAACTTGAGTTGGAGAGATGTTGATGATGGTCTCTAGTATGTTGTATGCTCTCTCCTATTGTTCCTCTAGAAATATGTGTTGCTATAAGGAATTTTTGGTCTCCACATGTTGGTGAAAGTTTCTACTACTGGAAGTTGCTTTGAAGATTGTTTGGGAGAATGCTCCACTTTCCTCTACCTTTCAAGATTTGGTCTTGTGGTTTGGGATTCAGTATGTATGTTCTGTGGTTGCTACACTACTATCTTTTTAGGTCACCTATGTTGTTGAGGAGGTTTTTGGTAATTGTAGTAGGTTGGTAGTTTTGTTGGTTGTTTGGATTGGTCCGAAAAATACTTTGCATTTCTCTGCATTGATGCTTATGATCTTGTGGCTTAGTGAACACTTTCTTAGTGTTTGTGTAGTGTCTCAGTTCAGTTTTCACGCAATAAACTGTTCCACAAGTTGGTATGATAACATTCTATCTCTTATTTGTGTATTATGTGCTTCTAGGTTAAAGTATTTTGCTTTTGTTCAGTTTGCAGTGGCTTTTTGTGGCATGACAGTGTGAAATAAGTTTTTGGAAGTGTTGTTGGATGTTCACATAACATCTCTTTGTAGTTTGCACATCAATGGTTGATCTCCTTGGTATCACATATTGTGTTGAGTTGGTTTTCTAGGATATTTATGGATATTTGGCCAATAGGGCTTGTTATCTTGCTTATATTGTGTGCTTGGGGGTTTGTGCCAACACAAGAAGTTGTCTTAAGATGTATTTGTTGAATGCACAAGACAATAGAGAGGGTGGGTGCGATGAATCATTTATACATTAAAACATCAAAACCCTCATTAATATTTAGATCCACATCAACTTTAATAACTTTTAATTTGTTAGAATGATTTAACATGAAAGCAAATAACAAAACTGAAACACATCAACACTATGGACAATAGAACACCAAATTTACGTGGAAAACCCAAAAAGGGAAAAACCACAGTGAGGATTAACTCACAATATAAAGTAATTGCAACATCAAATACAGTAGGCTCATTGCCGAAGGGCTCACTTCCTAAGAAGAAAGAAGGGATCACTGCCAAATTATAGAAAATAAGAAAGAAGAATGTTACAATGAGAAATCGATCTCAATGCAATAAAAAAGTCCACCACAACATCACCAATACTTTCGTAGCCTTTTTGAAGATTGTAGACACCTTCTACTCACTACTTTCAGTAGTCTAACTCATTGAAGCTCACACCACACTTCAAAAATTTGCACTTCACACCTCTGCAATTCGCATCACACACTCTACACTCACATCCTCTATCAACACCACTTATTTATACCATCTTCAACCTTGAAGACATTCTCCAAGGTTGGCTATGCACCTCAACCGTGCAAATTCAAATTAGGTTGGCATAAAAACATTCCCGTGGTGGAGAGAAATGAAGGTGAACCACATCAAACATTAAATCAATCCTAAAAATAGTCATACACACCATGCTATGCTTCCACAGTCACCAAAGGAAATCCACAATTAGTGTAAACACCCAAGGTCATCCGAACGTGTGTAAACATCATTAAACAATTAAGTACACACTTCCTTTCATCCAAAGATGACTCATAGACAACAAATATCACTTGAACACAATCTGAAATATTCCACAAACACCTTGAAATCCAACAAATTTCTTTACAACAACTTTCACCTGAAGAAAAAACTCATTTTGTACACCCAAATAATCTTCCACACATTGTAACTCAAGGAATCAATTTGCACAACACCAAATCATGAACAACTTCAACCAAAGGTAGATATCAACTTTATAACACACTTCCAAAACCGCAAGACCAAAAACCAAAATGTGGAGAAATGCGAAGCAAAACCATTTCTCCCAGAAAACATTGCAACATAGTTCAGACACTGGTGAACACATCTTTCTCTGCACAAAAATCCTGAACAAGAAACTCTGGATATAATACCTTTGAACACCTCTGACCAACATATGTTAACCGCACAAGCAAATCTTCAACATAGAAGAAATGCAGAGAAAAACTAGAACTCTACTTTGTATGCTAGAACACCTCTACAACACATTGTTTCCTCTATTATTCAAATTTTCTCAAAAGCAGTTGGAAACCAAACACCAAAAACACAATCTCATAATCATTACCACTTCCTCATCATCACCAAGCCAATTGCAACATAGTAACTTAACCAAAAAGTATTCACAAACAAAAGCTTATCCAAGCAACACTAGAGGTTGACACCAATAACACTTAACTAATGACAACATAATGAAACTAATCAAAGCATCACAACTTCTCAACCATCACTAGTTGACATCAATGACAACACCAACTACACATATTTGCAACAATCTTCCCCTTTGTCATTGATGGCAACACATGATGTGAAAAACGACCAACAACAAACATAACAACTTTAATCATCAACATATTGCTCCATACCAACTTTCTCTCTCCCTTTTACTTTCTCTCCCCTTCATCTTACTACTCTTCTTTTCTCAACTAACTCTTTCCTTTTTCACATTATTCTCTCTCCCCCTTTGACATCAATGGAAAAAGGCAACACATTTGCATCACTTTCCCATTTGACATCAATCATACTTGTACTTGCTCACCACTATTCTACAACATCTTTTCCTTTTTACTGCTCTGCATACTCCCCCTTAGATACAACAAACTATATCAACCAGCAACCATTGCACACATCCTTTGAAGTGGCTAACAAAGGACAACACCAACCCACACCAATACTTACTCCACCTGACTGCAACAACCAAAAATGCCACTACCTACTCCCCCTGAGAGGTAGCCTCCAACATCAGTCGAGAATAAGGAATGAATCTTGGGATCCACTGGATTGATGCATATCCTTATGCATCTATTTCAAAGAGGGAGAGGTAATAACCTCTAACTTTCCTTGGAGATACTCAAAAGTATCTTTAGGAAGAGCCTTAGTGAATATATTGAAGCAACCTGATCCTTCGTAGGCACATACTCAAGGTTTAACTCATTCTTTGCAACCTTTTCTCTCAAAAAGTATACCAGATTGAGATATGTTTTTTCCTTGAGTGCATCACTAGATTCTTTGAAATGTTAATAGTACTTGTACTATCACAAAAGATAGAAATTGGTTCATCATGTACCACTCTGATAACTTTCAAGGTTTTCCTCATCCACAACCCCTATGTGTAGCAAGATGTTGCTACAATATATTCTTCCTCTATAGTAGATAAAGGCACTGAACCTTTCTTCTTTCTTAGCCAAGACATCAATTTGCATCCAAGAAAGAATGCATCACCACTTGTACTTCTCATGGCATCCACATAACCTAACCCAATTTGCATCTGTATAAGCACTTAGAGAAAAATCAACATCATTTGAATACCACAAACCATGTTTCAAAGCGCCTTTCAAATATCTGAATATCCTCTTCACTGTTGCAACATGTGACTCTCTAGGATCTTCTTGAAATCTAGCCATAAGAAAAACTGCATGCATGATATCAAGTCTAGTAGTAGTTAGGTATAGCAGTCCTCTAATCATTGATCTATACTTGCTTTGATCAACCTTAGGAGATTCATCATTCTTACTCAGCTTGCAACCAGTAACCATAGTAGTGTATACTAGTTTAGAGTTTTCCATTCCAAACTTCTTCAACATTTTTTTGACATATTTTGATTATGAAATGAATATACCTTTTTTTGTTTGATTGATTTGCAGCCCAAGAAAGAAATTCATTTCCCCAAACATAGACATCTCAAACTCTTTCTGCATTTCTTCAGCAAATTTCTTACAAATTGCTTCATATCCTCCAAAAAATATATCATCAACATGCACAACCACAATCAAGATTTGATTTTTTTGAACTTTGAAATAAATATTACTATCTGTGGTACCTTTATTGAATCCTTGTTATATCAAGTACCTATCCAACCTTGCATACCAAGCTCTGGGAGCTTGCTTTAATCCATATAATGCTTTCTTTAATCTGCAAACCATATATGGTTTGTCTGATAACTAAAATCCTTTTGGTTGCTCAATGTATACTTCTTCCAACTCTTTATTCAAGAAGGCATACTTTACATACATTTGATAAACCTTGAAATCCTTATGCACTACAAAAGCCAAAAACATCTTGATAGCTTCCATTCTTGCCACCAGAGCAATTGTCTCCTCAAAATAAATTATTTCTACTTGTGAGTAACCTTTACACACAAACCTTACCTTATTTCTTACCACTTTTCCATTCTCATTCAATTTGTTCCAGAATACCCACTTAGTACCAATTACATTCTTGTTTGCTAGTCTTAGGACAAGTTCCCAAGTCTGATTCTTCTTAATCTACATTAATTCTTCTTCCATAGCCTTGATCCAATAGTCATCTTTGCATGCTTCAATCACTGTTTTAGGTTCAACTTTATAAAGTAAGCATAGATTTACCTGTTCTTCTATCATTGTATCTTTTCTCCTTGTCAAAACACCTTTGGTTTTGTCACCAATAATATGATCTTTAGAATGATTCTTCGACACATACTTAGGAGTCTTAGGAATCCTTTCGAGATCTTCTTCCTCTTCAATTTGCACTTCTTTTTCCTTACCTTCATCTTTGTCATTTTCTTTGTAAGAGGAATCATCTGATTCATATCCATTTATCGCCACAAAATTCTTTTACAAGTCTCCATCTACTTTAACACTTGCACTTCAATAATCTTCTCCAATCTCTTGTTTTAGCACCGGTATGCTTTGCTTCTTGTAGAATATCCAAGAAAGATACCTTCATTAGATCTTGTATCAAACTTTCCTAATTTTTCTTTATCTCTTATGATACAACATTTGCTTCCAAAAACTTTGAAATATTTGACAATAGGCATCCTTCCATACCACAACTCATAGGGAGTCTTTGCACTATTTGCTCTTGTTTGTACTCTATTAAGAATGTAGATAGCAGTATTAATTTTTCTTCTCTCCAGTAGAATTTTGGTAGGTTTGCCTCTTTCATCATTGTTCAGTGCATCTTCTTGAACAATGCTATTCTTTATTTCAACCACTCCATTCTATTAAGGAGTCCTAGGGGCAAATAAATGCATCTTTATTCCATAATTCTCACAAAAATTGTTAAACACATTGGAGGTGAATTCTCAACCTATGTCAGACCTCAAACATTTTATTTTCATATCCATTCCATTCTCAACCATATCTTTGAATGATTTAAACTTGTCTAGAGCTTTTGATTTTTCTTTGAGAAAATTGTCTCAAGTCATTCTAGAGTAATCATTAATTAATAGCATGAAATACCTGTCACCTTGAAAAATTCTTACTTTGGTAGGACCACACAGGTCTATACACACTGGCTCCAATAGTTTGGTAGTATATTGTTCTTTGACTTTGAAACTTTGTCTTGCTTCCTTCCCAATCTGACATTCTTTGCAAACAACGTTAATAGGATTTGTAATCTTTGGAAAATCTCTCACAACTTAAACTAAAGTGATCCTCACTAGGCTATCAAAATTTGTGTGACACATCCTTCTATGCCATATCCAAATTTCATTAATCTGAGTCATAAATCAATGACCATCAACACCTTTAAGTTGATAAACATTTCCATATGTCCTTCTAGCAACAACCATAGTTCTGGAGCCTTTTTTGATCTCACATCCATCATCCTAAAACATAAGATTATATCCTTTGCTACAAAATTTTCGAACACTCAAGAGGTTATGTCTTAAACCCTTGACAAAAAGAACATCATCTATATTATTCTTTCCATCAAAACTGATTGAACCTTTTCCACATATCTTAGCAAATGTATCATCACCAAAATTAACTATACCTCCTTCGTACATCTCAAGTTAACAAACTTAATTTTTTCACCAGTCATATGATTTGAGCATCACTATCAATGATCCAGTAATTCTTCTCCTCCCTAGCATGAAAAGTAGTCACATAGCATTATGAATTTCTTCTAAAGCACTTTCCTTCACACATCTCTCAGAGTTAGCAAAATTAGATTCAACTTTTATAGCCATGAACAAGAATTCACTATCCTCGTAGTCAAATTCATCATTAGATATACTAGAGTATTCTCTAACATTATAACTTTTATTAATTTTTTTACCTTTGTTTTCCTTGTTCTTGTCATTCAAAGCTTTGTTTGGGCATCTTGAAGCTTAATGACCTATCTTTCCACAACTAGAACATTTGAAAGGTAACTTACCCCTATATTTACCAATACCCTTTTTCATTCTCCTCACAAAGTTTGCTTCAACATCATCATGACCCTCTTGATATGATTCCTCAATCTTATCTAATTTCCCAGCCTTAAAAGAAGTCTCAAATTTTGTATTACTTGAACCAAACTCTCTTAATTCAAAAGTAGTTAAAATGCCAAGTAGCTAATCTCTGGAGTAATTATTTAGATTTTGAAATTCCTCAATAGAAAAAACCTTATGAATATAGGATTTAGGTAGAGTTCTCAGTACCTTCTTTACCACCTCATCATCTTCAAGATTTCCACCAAGCCCTTTGATGGAATTGAAAACTTCATCCACTTTATGCATGTAGCTTGTAATGTTTTCATCCTCTGACATCCACGTATTTTCAAACATGATCTTTAGATTCTGCATCTTAGCTTGCTTGACCTTATCATCTCCTTCATAAATGCTTTCCAACTTGGTCCAAATTTCTTTAGCAATTTTAAGATTCATAACTTTCACAAGTTCAGTGTTAGAAAGACCACTTAAAAGAGCATACCTTGCTTTACCATTGTTTTCATAGGCCTCGATCTCATCATCAATACTCAAACCATTTGTAGGCATAGTGTATCCAGTCACAACAAACCTCCAAGCTCCGTGTCCAAGGGATACCAAAAAACCTTCCATTCTTGTCTTTAAGAATGCATAATATGATCCATCAAATAGAAGAGCATCTCTCTTGTGCGCCATCCCAGATCTACCTCAAGTGGTTAAGCTTTCTTCCAAGGAACCTTGCTCTGATACAAATTGTTGAATGCATAAGACAACTAAGAGGGGGGGATCAGTTGTACATCAAAACATCAAAACCCTCATTAATATTCAGATCCACATCAACTTTAATAACCTTTAATCTATTAGAGTGGTTTAGCATGAAAGCAAATAATAAAAACTAAAACATATCAACACTATACACAATAAAACAACATATTTACATGGAAAACCCCAAAAGGGAAAAACCACAGTGAGGATTAGGACACAATATAAAGTAATTGAAACACAAAATACAATAGGCTCAATGCTAAAGGGCTCACTTCCCAAGAAGATAGAAGGGCTCACTGCTAATGGCTCACTGCCAGATTACAAAAAACATGAAAGAAGAATGTTATAGTGATAAGTCCATTTCAATGCAACAAAAAAGTCTACCATAGCATCACTAATACTTTCGTAGCCTTTCTGAAGATTGTAGAAACCCTATACTCACTAATTCCAATAGTACAAATCATTAAAGCTCACACTACACTTCAAAAATTCAGACTTTCACACCTTTGCAATTCACATCAAGCACTCTACACTCAAATCCTCTACCAACACAACACTTATTTATACCATCTTCAACCTTGAAAAAATTCTCTAAGGTTGGCTATGAACCTTAATCATGCAATTTCAAATTAGGTCAGCACCAAAACATTCCCTTGGTGGAGAGGAATGAAGGCAAACCACATCACACCTTGACTCAGTCCTATAAACACTCATACACACCACACCACGATTCCACAATCATCGAAGAAAATTTTCAATTAGTGTAAACACCCAAATTCGGTTGAACTTTTGTAAACATCATTAAAAAAATAAGTGCACGCTTCCTTTGATCCAAAAATGACTCACAAACAAAAAATATCACTTGAACACAATATAGAATATTCCACAAACACCCTAAAATCCAACAAATTCATTCGCAACAACTTTCACCTGAAGAAATTTAACTCATCTTGTACACCCAGATAATCTTCCACAAATTGTAACTCAAGAAATCAACTTGTGGAGCACCAAATCATGAAAAAAATTCAATTGAAGGTAGATATCAACTTTATCAACACATTTCTAAAACTGTAAGACCAAAAACTAAACTGTTGAGAAATGCAGAGCAAAACCATTTCTCCCAGACAACACTGCAACACAGTTCACACACTAATGAACACATCTTTCCTTGCACAACAATCCAAAACAAGAAACACTGGATATAAAATATCTAAACACCTCTAACCAACATATTTGAACCACACAAGTAGATCTTCAACTTAGAAGAAATGCAAAGCAAAACTAGAACTCCATTATATATGCCAAAACACCTCTACAACACACTATTTCCTCTTTGATTAAGATTTTCTCAAAAGCACATGGAAACCAAGCACCAGAAATACACTCTCATCATCTTCACCACTTCCTCATCATCAACAAGCCAATTGATACACAACTTAACCAAAAAATATCCACAAATTGAAGCTTATCAAAGCAACACTAGAGGTTCACACCAGTAACACTTAACTAATGACAACATAATGAAAGTAATCAAAGCATCACAACTTCTCAACCATCACCAATTGACATCAATGAAAACAAAAACATAAGCTTGTTGGCATCAATGGCAACACCAACTACACATACTTGCAATAGTATTTATATCTTGACCTATATTGTTGAGAACCACAATGAGTAAATTCAATTGCAAGTGTGTTTTTGGGTTGAATGGTATTGTGCTACACATTTCATCTACACATTTCCTTGTTATCAAGTTAGGTTGATGTGCACCAATATGTGTGTTTTTTGGGATCACACTAAAAGATGTAATAATATTTTTTGCTCCACTCTATCTTTTTGATAGGACCACATTATGTTTTTGTGGCTAACTTGTTGAAATTATTGTTTATTTTTATTTTGGCTGACCTAATTAATGTTTTGAGACTTTGCAGAGGATATGAATGAAAGAACATTTCAGTTGCAAGTGATGTGAGTCTAGTGTGATGTTCGAGAATGGAATGACACCGTGATTTGTGAGAAGAAAAGAGAAATGAGCTTTAATGCCTCAGTTAGTAGAGTGTATTGTTGACATATGTTGTAATTTTATATTTTTCATGTATCCTTCTATCAAATAGTGAGTCTCTTCAGTAGATCCTTGTAATTTGTATCTTTCCCTAAGGTTTTGCACCTCAATACTACAAGTCCTTTGTATCTTTCCCTAAGGTTGTGCACCTTAGCCTGCAAGTTCTCTGAGGAGCAGTGTGCTTTCTTAGGAAGTGAGCCTTAAAATAAATTATAATTTTGTAAGCATTGAGCTTCCTATATTGAGATATTTCTCTCTATGGTTTTCCCCTTGGTTTTTCCACGTAAATCTGGTGTTATCTTGTGAATGTGTGTTTATTTCCTTATCTTTCATTGCTATTGATTTGTTTAAGTGTTTTTGATCTAATTAAGGGTTGTTTATCTTGTTAATGGTTTGAGTTTGTATATTGTTGAAGGGTTTAAGTTTTGATAGACATTTATTCACCCCCCTCTCTGTATTTGAGTTTGTTCAATAATTGGTATTAATCCAAGTCACTCTAAAGAAGCTTAACCACTTGAGGAAAGGTCTGAGATGGCACATGATGGATCTTACAAGGGTCCTAGGTTTGGTGGGACAAATTACACCTTTTGGAAAGTAAGAATGGAAGGCCATATAAACTCTCTAGTGTTTGGTGTTTGTCAATCTTTCAAGGATGGTTATACTACACCTTTTGATCCTCCAATAGATTCAATTGAGATTAGGTTGTATGAGAAAAATGACAAGGAAATGAATGCTATCATGTGTGGGTTAGCTAATTCAAAACTTCTGAAGATGATGAGTTGCATTTCAACTAAGGATGTATGTGAAAAGTTGAGTAGCATTTATGAAGGAGATAATAAAGTGAAGCAAGCCAAGATGAAAATTTTTAAGAGAAAATTTGAAAGCCTGAGGATGATAGAGGATGAAGACATTGTTAGTTATATGCTCTAGGTGGATGAAGTAGTTATTGGCATTAGAGGTGTTCGTGGAGAAGTGAAACAAGACGGGATTGTGAAGAAATTTTTGAGATCTCTCCCTAAAGCTTATAGTCATAAGGTATCTTCTATTGAAGAGTCTAAGGACTTGGATAAGTATTTGGTAGATGAAATGTTTGGTACTCTCACTACCTTTGAAATGAGATAATTTGACAAAGATGTTCTAAAGAAGGAAGACACATTAAAAGTCAGTAAAAAGATAGAAAATGATCCAACATATCAAAATGATGACTTTGATGAGGTAGAAGCAAACTTTGTGAGAAGATTAAAGAAAGGAATCAGGAAATACAAAGGTAAGTTACCTTTCAAGTGTTTCAATTGTGGGAGGATTGGTCATTTTGCATCTAAATGTCCCTATAAAGAATTAGAAGATGGAAAAAAAAGAGGGAAGTTAAAAAAGAGTTTAAATTACAAGGAGAGCAATTTTTCTTCAGAAGATGAGGATAATGATTCAAATGATGAAACCCTATTCATGGTTGTGAAAGGAAAAAGAGGTGATATTGAAAAATGTAAGGTTGGTACTTTTCAGGCTATCAAAGTTAATGAAAGTTCAATGGCTATGTGGATTGCCTTTCATGCAAAGGAAGAAGCAAATGCTTGGGTGATTGACAATGGTTTCTCTAACCACATGACTGGTGACAAAGGAAGGTTCATCAGTATTAAGAAATGTAATGGTGGAGTTGATAAGTTTGGAGGTGATGAGTTAGCATAGATTTGTGAAAAAGGTGCTTTAACAATTGATGGAAAGAACATGACTGAGGATTTTCTATATATCAAAGGTTTGAAGCATAATCTCCTTAGTTTCAGTTAGATGTGCAACAAAGGATAATACCTTACATTTCATGCCAAAGGTTGTGAGATTAGGAAGTTAGGTTTCAAAAGATTAGTTACAGACGAAACTAGGACAAATAGAAATGTCTATCATCTAAAGGAGGAAAATGGAAGAATTTGTTTATTGTCCCAATCCTATGAGTGTTGGTTATGGCACATGAGAATGGGACAAATCAATTTTTACAATATGGTAAAGATCAACTCCACTCATACAATGAGAGATATACCTAAGATAACTAAGCCTGCAAACACTTTGTGTAAGGAGTGTCAAATGGGGAAGGAAACAAAGAAAAGTATCAAGTGCAAGGAGTGATCTACTACAATGCCACTAGAGATAATTCACATATACCTATGCAAACCTACAAGAAAAAAGAGTCAACAAGGTGAAAGGTATTTCATGTTGCTTATTAATGACTACTCTATCTAGTGAATTGGGTTACATTTTTAAGAGAAAAATAAGAATCCCTTGATAAGTTTAAAATCTTCAAAGAAAAAGTAGAGAATGAAATGGATACTAAGATTAAATGCTTAAGATCTGATAGAGGAGGTGAATTTACTTCAAATGAATTTGAAAAGTTTTGTGAAGATCGTGGTATTAGGAGACATATTTTTGCTCCTAGAACCCCTCAGTAGAATGGGGTAGTGGAGAGGAAGAACAAGACTATGCAAGAGATGGCTAGGACAATGATGAAAGATGTAGATTTTCCTAATATGTATTGGAAGGAAGAAATTCATACTATTGTCTACTTGCTTAAGAGAGTACAATTGAGGCTAAGACCCCTTATGGTATGGAAGGCCTCCTATTGTTAGATACTTTAGGATCTTTGGTAGTAAATGCTACATCAAGAGAGATGAAGAAGACCTTGGAAATTTTTATTCAAGGTGTGAGGAAGGGATCTTCCTTGGTTACTCAACTAGAAGAAATTCCTATATATGCTATAACAAGAGATTGGAAAAGATGATTGAAAGAACAAATGTGAAAATAGATTAAGATTTGTGTCAAATATCACAAGAAATAGACGTTTGTGGATCTAATATACCTCCCTGCATTAAAGAAGAAGAAGTCGATAAAGATGAGAAGAAACAAGAATCAAAAAAGGTTCCAAAGACTCCAACAAAGTATGTGTAGAAGAACCATTCAATAGATTAGATCATTGGAGATAAGAATGAAGGTGTGCTAACCAACAGAAGGCTTACACAGGAAAGTGAAAGTAAATTTATTTTTACTGTCAAAGGTAGAAACCAAGAACTTTTCTTATGATAGCAAAGATGAAGGTTGGATGGAGGAAATGGAAGAAGAATTGAACTAGATAGAAAAGAATTTGACATGGGATTTGATTCCCAAACTAGTTAATAAAAATGTTATTGGGACTAAGTGGGTGTTCTAGAACAAGTTGAATGAAGATGGTGAAGTTGTGAGGAACAAGGCTAGATTGGTTTCCAAGGGTTATTCACAAGTTGAAGGTATTAATTTTGAGGAGAATTTTTGCTTCAGTAGCTAGAATGAAGGTAATAAGGATGTTTCTTTCTTTTTTTTCTCACAAGAATTTTAAAGTCTATTAGATGGATGTCAACTCAACCTTCTTGAATGGTGATCCAGAGGAAGGAGTATGCATTGAGCAATCAAATGGTTTTCAACTATCAAAAGATTCAAACATGGTATGTAGACTCAAGAAATATTTGTATGGACTCAAGCAAGCTCCTAGAGCTTGGTATGCTTTATTGGATAAGTATTTACTTTAGCAAGGATTCAAGAAAGGTACCCCAGATAGTAATATTTACATTAAGGTTGTGGAAGATAAGATTTTGATAGTTGTTGTATATGTTGATGACATCATCTTTGGGGGACATGATAATATGTGCAAGAGGTTTGCAAAAGATATGCAAAAAGATTTTTAGATGTCAATGGTTGGTTAGTTGTCTTTCTTCCTTGGACTTCAAATTGTTCAACTAGATGGTGGTATCTTTATTTTGTAGGCTAAGTATGAAAAATAGATGTTGAAGAAGTTTGGCATTGATGATTCCAAACTAGTAAGTACTCCTATGATTATTGGTTGTCACTTGAGCAAGACTGATGAGTATCCTGAGGTTGATTAGACTCATTATAGGTCTATGATTGGAGGATTATTGTACTTGATTACTTCTAGGCTTGATATTATGCATGTAGTATGTTTGGTTGCTAGATATCAAGATTATCCTAAGAAAACTCATGAGAAGGTAGTAAAAATAATATTTAGATATTTGAAGGGAACTTTGCATTATGGTTTGTGGCATAAAAAGATGATAACTTTTCTTTGAGTGCTTATATTGATGTTGATTGGATAGGATGTGTGGATGACCAGAGAAGTACTAGTGGAAGTGCACACATTTTTCTTAGGAGATAGCTTTGTCTCTTGGTTTAGTAAGAGGCGTGACTTAATGTCCTTATCCATATCAAAAGTTTAGTATATTGCTGCAACATCTTGTTGCACCTAGGTTCTTTAAATGAAGATGACTCTAAAGGATATAAAGGTGGTATATGATGAACCCATTCCAATATTATGTGATAATACCATTGCAATTAACATTTCCAAGAATCTGGTGATGCACTCAAGGACCAAACATATTTCTATCCAATATCACTTTCTAAGGGAGAAGGCTATAAAGAAAGAAGTTAGATTGGAGTATTTGCCTACTAAGGATCAAATTGTAGACATCTTCAATAAGGCACTTTCAAAGGATACTTTTGAGTATCTCTAGAAAAAGTTAGGGGTTATTGCCCCTCCTTTTTCTAACTAGATGCATAAATGGTGCATCTATCTAGAGGGAGAAATTCATGTCATATCCTTTTCTCCTAGATTGATGTGTGCTACCTCTCAGGGGGAGCAAGTAGTTAGTTGGTTGTTGCTAATAGGGGAGCATGTATAGTTGTTTGAAGAAGAAGTGTTGTTGGTCAAAGGGGGAGAATGTGCTGATTTTTTAATGAAGATTCTTAGCTCTTTGTCCTTGATGTCAAAGGGGAGAATGACTAGGTGTGTGTTGCCATCAATACCAAAAGGGGAGATTATTGGCATTTGTTGTCATTGATGTCAACACTTGGGGAGATTGTTGCATATGTTTGTGAGATTGTTGTTGGCATCAATTGTCATTGTTATCAACACTTGGGGAGATTGCTGAATATATTTTTGAGATTGTTGTTGGAATTGGTTTTCATTGATGTCAACACTCAATTAGGGTTATCATCAATGTTGTGCTAACAATGGAGTTATTGGTGTTCATAGTTGGATGACATGCCTTGTTTAATGGCAATTAAAGATGTATTGAGTATGGTTTTTTTTAGAAGAGATGATATCATGATGATATATTAAGATTTGGATTAGAAGAATTAATAAGAAGATTAGAAGTAATGTAGAGTTGGAAATATGTTTTTGATGGTCTCTAGTATGTTTTATACTCTCTCTTGTTGTTCCAAAAGAAGTATATGTTGCTACAAGGAAGTTTTGGTATCCACATGTTGGTGAAATTTTTTGCTATTGGAAGTTGCTTTGAAGACTATTTGCGAGAATGCTCTATATTCCTCCACCTTTGAATATTTGTTCTTGTGGTTTGGGATTTTTTGTTTATGTTTTGTAGTTGCTCCACTATTATATTTTCAAGTCACTTGTGTTGCTGAGGAGGCTTCTTATAATTGCAGTAGGTTGGTAGTTTTTTGGTTGTTTGGATTGGTCCAAAAAATGCTCTACATTGATGTTTCTAATCTTGTGACTTGGTGAACATGCTCTCAGTGTTTGTGCAGTGTCTTAGTTTAGTTTTCATGTAATGAAGTGTTTCACAAGCTAGTGTGATAACATTTTATCTCTTACTTGTGTATTTTGTACTTCTGGGTTAAAGTATTCTACTTCTATTTGGTTTGTAGTGGTTGTTTGTGGCATGACAATGTGAAACAAATTTTTGAAAGTGTTGTTGGATGTTCATGGAACATCTCTTTGTGGTTCACACGTTAATGGTTGATCTCCTTGGTACCACATATTGTGTTGAGTTGGTTTTTGGGAAATTTGTGGATATTTGGCTAACAAGGCTTGTTATCTTACTTGTGTCATGTTCTTGGGGGTTTGTGCTAGTACATAAAGTTTTTGTAAGATGTATTTGGGTCCCCACCCATATTTTTGAGAACCTCATTGAGTAAATTTAGTTGCAAGTGTGTTTTTAGGAAGACTGGTATTGTTCTACATGTTTCATCTACATGTTTCCTTGTTGCTAACTTGGGTTGATGTGCACTAGAATGTGTGTTGTTTGGGATCCCACTGAAAGATGCAATAAGATTTTTTTTGGTCCTCTCTATCTTTTGGATAGGACTGCATTATGTTTTTGTGGATGACTTGCTGAAATTATTATCTATCTTCTATTTTGGCCAACCTAATTGATGTTTTGAGACCTTATAGAGGATACAAATGAAAGATCATTTATGTTGCAAGTGGTGTGAGTGTGGTGTGATGTAAGAGCATGGAATGAAGCAATGAGTTATGAAAAGAAGAGAAATGAGTTTTAACGCCTCAGTCAACAAAGTGTATTGTTGACCTATGTTGTAATTTCATATTTGTCATGTATCCTACTATTAGACAATGAGTCTCTTTAGTGGGTCCTTGTAATTTGTATCTTTCCATAAGGTTGTGCACCTCAATACTACAAGTTCTTTGTATTTTCCCCTAAGGTTGTGCTCCTTAGCTTGCAAGTCCTTCCATAAGCATTGTGCTTCCTTAAGTCGTGAGCCTTAAAATAAATTGCAATTTTGTAAGTAGTGAGTTTTGTATATTAAGATATTTCTCTTTGTGGTTTTTCCCTTCTTGGGTTTTCCATGTAAATTTGGTGTTATCTTGTGCATGTATGTTCATTTCCTTATTTTTTATTATTTCTAATTTGTTTAAGTGTTGTTGATCTAGTTAAGGGTTGTTGATCTTGTTAATGGTTTGAGTTTGTATATTGCTGAAGCATTTAAGATCTAGAGAGTTTACGTTTTGATAGATACTGATTCACCCCCCTCTCAATTAATGTAGGTGTGTTCAACACTATTGTCACAAACAAAGATGGAAAATATTGAAAATCAAAAATTTTAGTATTTTCTATGTTTTAGTAAATTGCATTTTTGAAGGCCTTCAGAGAAAAATTTGGGGTCAAAAATATTATTGGTCCCTTAAATTGAATATAAAAAGGCATTGGATTTGAGGGGATGAAATTAGATCTCTTTTAGACCTTTCCAATGAGGTAGAGAAGTCCTCAATCTAACCAACAAGCTAGAATTTGTGACCCTACCAAGTTAGGGTACATAAATTCATATGTTTTTTAAATTGGTTTTATTTGTTATTTTCTCATAACCAACTACTCATTCCAAATTCCTAAGGCTATGGTGACTGTTGATATGCTTCATATTTATATATTCATTCTAGTTTGAATAAAAAACTGACTTTAAAGTCCCACAACTCTTTAATTATGAGTTTTTCCATATTTTCCAATATTTACAACACAAAAGGTTCTCATTCACACTAGGTATTATAACCTAAATTCATAACTAAATTCATATTATTGGTATCTAAGGAGGAATGCTCTTAAATTTTAGATCACACATAGTCAAGCTATCAAAGGCTAGATTATCCTCCTTTGAGACACACACAACCAAAGATGGCAGATGAACAAGGTGAATCATCAGAACATATCATGGTCAAAGAGGATTTTGAGAAGCAATAAGAGGTGATGATGAATTAATTTTTATGATTATTTTGACATAATTAAGGTAATCAACAACCAAACATGGTAGATACACCATTTCATGAACACACTCCTTTCAAGGTGCACAAGTAAACTTTGATATTCTAAAATTTGAAGGAAAGATTGATACAGATGCTATGAATAATTGATTGTCAAAACTAGAATTTTTTTATGTGAATATCTTTTCTAATTCTGACAAGATAACATTCATTCTCCTCAAGGCTAAACACCATGTGAAGCAATCATGGGATACAAAGTTGTCAACTAAGGAAATTCCTAATGATGAAGGGATATATGATAGCCCTACGTAGGAAGAATTCGTGGAGTACCTCAAGGAAAAATATTTTCTTGAAGACACATATGGAGAAACTATATGTAGTGACAACTATTTTGATAGATAAAGGACCAATTTGTCCAAGATTACACCAACACATTTCATGTGCTATCTGCAAAACTTGGCATCTAGGATATAGAGAAACATTGAGTTTTGAAATATTGTAGTGGGTTAGATTATTATATTAAAATAGAGATGTATTTTTTGAATATTGAAACATTGTGAATTGCTTAAAAATAAGTAACCAAAATTGAAGAAAAATTGAAACTGAGAGGGAAAAGGAGAACACACCAAAATAATATGGTAGCAATAGGTTTCAAGGAAAGCAATCTAACAATAAATTCTTCTCTTAATCATCATCAAGTACAAGTGCTAAGAAGACATTTAAGGACACTAGAATGTGCTTTGAAATTCATAAAATCACTTGACATAACACAAAATATTGTAGAGCTGCTAATACATTGATGGAAGAAGCCCATGAACTAGAGAAGGAATTTTATTTTCTACCTATAGACCCTTTTGAGAATAAGGACGATGAAAAAATCATTGAGGTAAACCCTTATGCCATAGTAGACACTTCCAAAATATTTCCTTGTGAAGATGAGTAACATTTGTTTCATTCACAAATGTGGGTGAATGGAAAGGCCTTACATTACATAGTTGATAGTGGGAGTTAGAAGAATTTGACATATGCTAAGTCTGTTAAGAGGATGCATATGAAAACAACGCCTCATCCACAACCATACTCTATGGGTTGGGTGATTCATAGATGAGATGTCTAAGTAACCAAATAGTTTTTATTGTACTACTCTACTAAACCATTCAAAGATGAGGTAATTTTTGATTTTACACCATTGGATGTATGTGATGTAATGGTGGGACAACCATACATGTAGAAAAGAAATGGCATCTATGAGTCTAGATCACATAGTAGTTATTATCAAGTTGGGAGAACAAAAGTATTGAATACTCGAGGTATGTCTATTGGAATCTACATCTTTAATTACTCCAAAATAGTGTAGGAATTTGATTTCTCAAACTAGACTTTTTTAATTGTTGATGAGGGGTAAACTCACAAAAGTGGTTTACAATTCGAGACAAAATTTTACATTCTGGGGGTTTGTATGAACTAGATGGTTTGAACGAACCAAAAAAGGGTTCGCTCAAACTAGGGTTCGAGCGAACCCATTAAATGCATGCACAAACAAAAATCAAATGAAAAAAACTTTATGGGAGGGGGTTCAAATGAACCTTGGTTCGCTTGAACCCCCTCTGGTTCGAGCGAACCCCCCATTTCCCTATTTTTTGACCTTCACAAAAAAAACCTAAATTTTTGCACTTCAGAGCTCGGTTTGAACATGAAAATGGTGGAGACTTCATAGACCCAACTAGAATCAAGTAGTCCTTGGAACGAGCTATCCAACAAATATAATTTTAATATGTTTTGGTTTTATTATGTATTTGTTTTTTTAGTTTTATTAAACATAGGTTTTTCACTAAAAATAAAGCCCTCTATTTTACACGTAGAAAAATAGCAAATTATAAAAAAAAATTGAAAAATATGAGTGCACCAAATATTGAAGTCCTTGATCCAACAAAAATAAATAAATTTCGATACATATAAAAAAAGTTACGCATTATACGATCGCGCTATGTCTGAATTGTAATTGATTTGACTTTGAAACCTGATTAAAGAAATAATATTCAATACAAAACTATCTAACCAAGTGGAAGCACTAGATATTGGAGTTATAGATATAAATTCGAAAGAATTAGAACTTTATCCTTCATGAAAAAAAAGTTATGCAGTATACGATGAGCGTCAGTTTTTAAAAATGTTGTTTTCTGAAAATGACTAGTTTTCGAGGGAGATGGAAAAAGAAGTGCAAAATGATTCCAAAGATTTTGAAAAAAATATATTTAGAATCTATAGAAAAAATGTCACGAAACTATAGTTTTCATCATCTTCAAATTCCTCAGGGTTTAGTCGCTATAGGTGCCAAAAAGTGAATATTTAGTTAAAAAAATGATTTCAGTGTCTAGTTTGGCCAAAAATTGTAAACCACTATTGTGGGATCACCCCATAATCACTCTACAATCCTTCTAAATTTTGCATCACACATCAAAACACTTCATACATACATCCAAATGATATAAATGATCACTTATATATATCTACAACTAAAGATGATATCAACCACATGTCGGCTTCAATAAAACATAAAATATTTACAAACTATCAGCTTAATCCACAAATAATTTTCAATGCGCACCAACCAAAGTTGGCCAAAACATAGTGAGGACCCAAAAAAACATGCTCAAACACAAAACACTTCAAATAATTACTCCTCGAAGATCCACTACATGCTATATTCACTTAGTCGGCCTTCTTGCACTGTTAAACATAAAATAAGTCAACCAAATCTTCTAACTTGCACACCAACCAATACGAAGCTCTAAGATTCAAAGATAATGTAGTTCATACATTGAAATATCTTCCCTGAGATCCACAACACAAAATGATAACAAAATTTTTGCATATGAATCGATGAACACAATTTTGTCAGATGATCTATTCTAACTTGATAGTTAATCACTTAGCTTCAATCTGACTTCCAATATGAACAAATATTGATGTGCAGATCGAATCACTGACTAGGGTTGCCGTCAATGACAACACTAGATGAATTGTGCAGTGTCTCTTGCCAACAATCTCCCCCTTTGGAATTGATGGCAACACTTAGTGAAAAATGACTAAGTGTCGGATCAGTACCAACCTGAATACACTACCAACCTTCAAAACTTCAAAACACAACTCCCCCTGAGATGATTATGACATTTTTCATTGTCCCGCTCTCCCCCTTTGACATCAATGGAAAAGGCGGGATTCTACATACAAAAAATCAAACAAAATTGCTATGAACAAATTGCATATGTAAAAAATTTCTTCTACAACTTACATAAACTTGAATATATATGCAAAATTACTCTTCAACAGGCTCAAACTAGTGTCCCAACTCTTTTTGAGACTCTCCAAAATAGTCATGTGCCACAGAATAAGTAAGATTGCATCTCTTCCGACTCAAGGTTTTCCGGATCACTGACAACCATAACATCCTGCACTTCCTTCAATGCACCAAGCATTGTCTCCATCTTAGGACCAATTAATCCTCTAAGCTCACAAACTCTTTAAAAAATTCTGCCTTCTTCATGCTTCACATTTTTAAGTTTGTCAAGCAGGGATATGACTTGACCTTCTTGCTTTCCAACAAAAATAGTTAGAGGATCAAATGCTTGAGAGATATTTGCTAACTGTTTCTCATATTCCTTCATTTTATTTTCAGTGTCCTCAGTGAACTTAGACAAAGATAAGCATGACTTATAAATGTTTCCACCTTCAGACAAAACACCTTGAATATTCTTTACACAAGTAGCTAACAAATATTTATCATTAGAAATCATCCCCTTCAATCTACCAAACCTGTTAGCATCAAATTCCTTCTGAACCTTATCCATAGCTGACTTTTCAAGTGACTCAAAGTGAGTACTTACATAATTGACAAGCTTCTTCAGCTGACCGGATGGAGAATCAGATGAATCCTTGAAATATGTAGGCATGATATTCTCAAGGATACTAGATGCAAGACTCAGCAGCTCAATATCTTCAATATGATATTTCAATATTTCCTCCCTTGCCTTGGCCTGAGCAAATGATGCTACCTTCAGTTTCTCAATGGGAGATAGAGTGTCCAAGTTGATAGGACCTTTAACTAGTTCAGGATCAAACTCCTCCTGTTGTTCTTCCAAAAACTCCTTTACTACCTTAGCAGTGTCTCTTGCTTCCATAACAATCCCTTTTACCTTAGCCTTCTTCTCTTCAGCCACAAATTCTTCCTTGGCTTCAAGAATCTCTACTTCTTCACTTGACATATCTTTAGGGCCTTCAATATCCATAGGTATTTTAGCATCTTGCATGTCAAGAGGATTCAGGGTATCCTTAATTGTATCTTCTCTTCCTTCTTCATTTACTAGACCAAATGGAGCATCTTCACTATGAGCTTCTTCAAAAACAACATTGTAAATGTTCTTTAACAGAATTGCCTTAAGGATTTTCTCAATGTCTTTTTCCACCTCTTTAGTTTGCCCAATCATCAACTTTTTCACCCTTTTTTTCTCTTAAAATCCCTTTTTGCATCATTGAGGATCTTCTTCATCTCTTCTATTGACATCATTGGACACAGATCAACAAGTATCCATTCTCTCATTTGCTCTTCTTCAATTCTTGCATTCACTCTCCTCATTTCTAAGACTTCATACAAACCTTTAGGTAACTCAAACATTATTTCAATGAGAGTCATATTGAAATTATTCAAATACTTTATTGTGGATTCCTCGAGAATTCTTTGACCGACACTACCAAAGGTGTCATACCATTCACAAAGTGGCCTAAGATTACCATCCTTAATCAAGGCTTTTTCCACTTCTTCTACAGACATACCTGATTTGATAGTTTTCATCTTTTTCTTTGCTTTCTCTTCACCAGAGGGCTTGTCCATAGAGACTTTAGATGCTTTTAATCCCTTTTGCTGAATTTCTCTTACCTCTTCATTAGATTCAGTTTCTTCATCTTTTTGAAACAACATAGACTCTCGTGCTTTTATCCTTCTTCCTCTTTCCTTCTCAACTGGATGTCTTGCCTTGAGCTTTCACAGGGCTTGACTTCTTTGCAGGACCATATGCGAGAGAAGAGTTCCTTGTAGATCTAGTTCTGGCAGAGGATGCTATCGGACTAGCAGACTTAGTTTTAGCTAGCTCTCCTACTTCAGGTTGTTCTCTTTTCCTCCTAGCTTCCCTTAGAACTTCAGCTAATATACCCATTCTTTCTGCAAAAGCTTCAACTTCCTTTCTCACCTTCCAAATTATCACAGGCTTCTTCAATTGTTCATGCACTTGTATATCCTTTTCCTCAAAGGTACCAAACCATTCTTCTGTTGGATCTTGAGGTTTAATCAACAGGGGTTGAGCATACAACTCCAAAATGTGTTCCTCAACCTCATAACCCATAGGCATTATCCACACTATTCTAGGTTCTGCAACTTCCATCAAGCACTGATCAATGTCAACCATGAAGCAAATTGTGTCCTTGTACTTTTCCACAATAGATGTGGGAATCCTTTCCCTGGCTTGCATTTCATTATGAAAACTTTTGAAATAACCCTAAATAGTAGTTTTTCTATCTTTGTTGTCACCAATTCCATACAAGATGTCTCTAATTTGAATAACTACTGGTTTATCACCTTGCCAATGCACTTTTACAACACCCGGAACTTCACTCATGAAGTAGAAGAATAGACACAAGAATGAATTACCATACTTTAAAGATTTCTTCTTATCCTTCTCGATTTTGCCAAGATTCTCAATTAGTTGGCTCCAAAGTAACTCACATAGGCCATATTTTGCATTTTCTTTGACCATTTGATATGCTGCATAGTTTGTTGTACCAGATATAGAATTATCCCAGCTTGAGTGATAGATTTTGTAACCAATGACCATAGAGGAAAATCTAACATCCACTTTGATAATATCATCAATTGTCATAGCTCTCTTGTCGAACATCGAACTAGTTGCATTTGTGACTATTTGATTCTTTACGGATTTCAATGTGGGAAACCCACTAGATGAATTCAAACCAGTAACAATCCTTATAGCTTCCTTTGTGATTTTAAAAGGCTAACTTAACCACATGAACTCAACATGCACTCGAATCGATATATACTGAACCCATTCATTTTCTTCAAACATGAGAAATTTCACAATCTGAGTGAACTTCTTCTCCTCCAAAGTTTTGAATTTAGGTTTTACACAATCTCCCACAATGTGATTAGTATACAAATTTAGCAACTAGGAGCTTCCTAATTCTTTAACATTCGCCTGAATGTATGCCCTAATATCTTCGATATGCAAAACACCATACAAAACAAAAGAAAACACACTTGATGGTTCTATCTTGATGGATTTGAATGGGTGCCATTTGAATTTTGAATGGGGCTTATCCTTAATATCAACAACCAACAAAGCAACCATTTCCAAAATTTTCAAGTTCATGAGTTTACAGATAAACACCTTTCGTCGTATTAGGGTTTGATCGTCGAATTTCCTTCAGACTTGTATCTTTGCCAAAGTTCACTGTAAAGCTCTCCAACCTTCTTCTCAAAATGAAATGTGAAAAATGAGTGATAGAAATGACTTTTTATCATTCGCGCATTGAAATTTTCATCGCAATAAATGCTTTTTCCCTAGGTCTTTCGGATACCTTGTTTACATATACTATGAAAGAAAATTCTTCTGCAGACCCTCAATTTTGCACAAATTTTCTCCACAAGAGATCCCAAAACATCTGCACATCACTAATGCAATCAATGTCATCTACCACATTCCGGTACCAACTACCAACAAGGGGGTTAAATGATTTTCTTGAGAACTCCCCCCAAGCTAGAGGCCATAACCTAATTCCCAAAGGAATTACCAGTACCAGATTCTAGTGCTAGCTCATTTCCTACAACAGAAGGAATCTTCTTCACCCATGTCTTCTTCATTTGCTTCTTGATCTTATCTATAGTAACTTTTCTTTTTCCCTTTTCATCCTTCTACATGTTTTTCCTTTGATTTACCATACCCTTTCTACTTCTACAAAATCTAGCAATGTGACTGGATTTGTTGCAATTGTAGCAGACCACATTTCTTTGTCCAGAGCAATTGTTCCATTGATTTTCTCTTGATCTACACTAGTTAGCATTATGGTTGTTATCAATGAGATTGCACCCGAATACGAAAGCAAAGATGCCTTGCAATCCTGTGTAACATGGGATAATTTCCAGGCCTGTAGGTTGCCTGAAATGGAAATCAACCTCCAGATTATGGGATGGCTTCCCTTAATATTTTTCTATTATGGACTGTAAAACTTGGATGCAAAAAGGTACAAGGTTTTCTAAAGGATATACTAAAACTAGAATTTAAATGAGTGGTGATGCACCTAGTTGATAGAAACATGCAACTCTAACTCACAATAACTTTTAGAAAACTATCCACACAAATCAATTTAGCAATTTGATCACAAAAATGTTTCTAAGGAAGGCTTGAATAAATTGCTTCTTTGGAGGAAAACTGAATTATCACAGCATGAAAAGAAAGGATTATTTCAATACACAACCTAAGACCTGTGATTTTTACTGCTTTTTAATTCATGCAAGTATAAATGAGACAATGATTTTAAAGGTTTTGATATTAAAACACAATAAAATCTCATCCAATCATTCATAAAAAAAAGACAATGATAAGGTAGATACTTGATTCAACTGAAAATAAATGAACTCTTGCATAAAAATGGCAAAAATAGAACCTATAACCTATTGTATATTAAACTATAAATAATGAGTTACAAAATCAATCTCTTCTTTGCAAAAATGCAAAGGAAAAATCCTCAAGGACTAAGGAAAAGGAATGATTTTTTTCCAATAAATACAATGAAGGCATGCATAATGCCCTAAAAGGTGGAATTGAAAGTTCACTGAACATATAAAATCCATCCCAAAATATCTCCTCACAAGCAAAGAAGAAAACCCATAAAAACGAGAGTCAAAACTAAAGTTAAACAGTTGAAAACTCCTCTCCTCAATGTGCATGATCAAAAGATCTCCAAAACTGATATGAAAACTGCAGCCAAGTCTCAGGAATCTCCACCTTTTTTTCCATTTAATTCTTGCATGATTAGTTGACTAAAAATTGACTGAAGACTCCACCTTTGCATGATCTGACCCAAGAATTACTTCAGTTATCACCTTTGCATGAATTTTGGAAAAGGTAATTGTAGGATTTAAATATTAAAGATAATCAATTGATGATTATTTTAATATTTAATATGTGAAAGTCCTCCTTTTCATGCATCACATGTTAAATATTAAGGTAATTGTTGAAATATTACCAATAATATTTAATTACATCATTTATTTTTTACTCAAAATCACGCTAAACATGAAGGGATCCTTCACTTAGAATATGCAAAATTTAAAGTCACGAGCCACCTTTATATACTAGGTCGATTGACTATGAAGTCAAGACCATAGTAATAATGGAAAATGATTTTGATTTAAAACATGAGTCAAAAAGCCATCATCGAATTAGGTCTTTTGACTTAAAACTATCAAACCCTAAATACTCTTCATTTGGCACTTTGTAATTTCCTAGAGAAACTCTACTGCTGCGTTGCCATGAGCTAGGTTTGGAGCTCAAATATTTGAATTTTATGCTACTTCTGATGATTTCCATGAAGGTTTCAATAGGAAAAACCAAGGTAAGTATAACTTTGTCACAAGAATGGCCATTCCTATCCATTTTGAAAACCATTCAAGCCTTTTGTATTTCTTGCTTATTTGTTTTTGTTTTTTTTTTTGTTTTTGTTTTCTTCTATTGATATATTGCCTTACTTGGGCCACCATGGAGCCTTTCTTGAGATTTTACAATCAACATTCAAATGCATCTCCTTCATGAGAAAACGACATACACTACTTCGTAAGTTCTGGCACTATTTCTTGCTTCTTGTTGTTTGATACTCGATTCGAGCTCAAAATTTGTAGAAGATGAATGAATTTTGATTTTCTCCATGAATGGATTCCATTGTTTCCAACATCTATGAGGGTTTTCTTATGGCATTTTGGGTTTCCTCATTTTTATTGGGAAAGAAGAAAACCCTGTGTGCATTTAGGGTCGCGACCTCTTGACTGGTATAAAGTTAATTGCAACATAAAAAGAAAACGAAACCCTCCTTTTGCCTCTTGCATACATTTCATTTGGTTTTTTCATGTAGCATTCTGTGTTTATGGATTCCCCATGGCCGATTAGCTATGTACAGGTTGCACTCTCACATTTCTGAGGTAGAATGTATTAAACCTTCATGCCATACTTGTAAAAACTCGATGGTTGTATTACATATGGGGCTGTCTCTTGGCAGAGGATTTAATGTATTCCTATTGCTCTGTGTTTTATCTCTATCAATATTCTATCACCTGCATACATTTCATTAGCCACTTTGAGCAAAGAGACTCCAAAACAACAATAATGTCAATCAATACTCCTTTCTCTACATAGCTTTCAACTCTCCTATATAAATGCAATCTATTTGTTGATTCACATTATAATACTTTCTTGCACCATCAATTGTTCTTCATAAACTCTTAGTTTATTCTAATGATCAACTTATCTTAGTAAAGCATTTTTCAATTCTAATTCAACAACAACCAATTTATCTTTGGAACCCATATAAAATTCAGCTGAGTTCAAATATGGTCCCAACTTAGATATTTATTCTTGAGACCAATTCAACTCTTTTTGTGGCATGTACACATTTGTTTCTGCTATCTCACAACATCATGTGTTTGCTCACCTTTTTGACTGTGATCATGCATTTTGCATGACTATGAAGTATTTCATGGTCTTTCACCTCTTTTGTTTACTACAAGCTATGCTTTTTATGTTGCCCATGCATTGGTTTTTTTATTAATTTTATCATGAATGTTGCCCCAATAATTTCATGATAGCATGTCCATTTTCATGTTTCATGTTCAATAATGGATTTGACATTTGAGAATTGAATAACTCTGTGTATCCAAGAAGCCTTCCTTAAGATTTTAACTTCTATATTCCTTCATTGATTTGAATACCTTCATTAATGGTTTACTATCCTTTTGTCAAACATCCTCCACTCTGTGTACTTGCATAATGATGAAACACTATATACTTGCATGAAGTATTCTTCATAACATGCTATCTCTGTAGATGTAGACTTTCTTTGATGACTGCACTGCAGTTTGGAAATTGTTGTCCTTGATATTTATATGCAAAGTTGAAAGCTTGAGCTCTTGTAGACATCAAATGAACTTCTTCATTGTTTTTCTATGTTGTTCCACTATGCATGTACATTCCTCATGATTATTGTTTACAACAAAGATGATGTTAAACATGACAACAATAAATGATGTGAAACATGATGAAAATGAAACATTTTATGTATGCCTATTCACTATCACATTTATGACAATGTACTCTGCAGTATGCTGGGCTCGACCCTTGTGGGAGCCCAATTTTTTCCCACATTCTGAAATGTTGAATCATGATGAACTAGTACCTGCACACTAAACAAACCAATTAGAATCATAATTGAAGCTGAAAGCTTCCATTGAACTTTGTGCTCTTTGAACATCTACTTTTTTGATGACTTAATCATCTAATGAATGCCAGATAGGATGCATATTACATTTTTGTTGCTAAAGTAGGGAAAAGGTAGAATGTGATTTTTCATTGCTCTAACACCAACTTTCAACAATCTTGCAGGTAAACCTTGGAGCTGGAGTTGGACCTAGAGCTAGAGCTGAACCAAGATCAACACAACTATAACAACGATTCGTCATTCCAGACAATGATGAATCACCTTCTCTCCTTTTTCTTATATTATCTTCACTTGTGTGATATAAATTTATTTCTTGTATTCAATATTTGATTAAGTAATCAAATCAAGCTACTCCCATGACTTGTGTGGGACTTTGGTTTTTAAAATATTAATGAAAGAACATTTTTTATGCAAATTTATGATTTTTTCTATTACAAACATTTGCATAATAATACTAGAAATTCAAAAGTAATTAGATTTGTACAACAATGAATAATTAGCAGAAAAATTCAAATGAAATTACTTGTGTACCTTTTAATGATGAATGCAATTCAGCTCTACCTGTTTTGAGTTGTAGCTAAAAATAGGTAACATTTTGGTGACCTCTTTGGAGTGTTTTCCTGCTAAGCACCATAAACCAGTTATGTAGCTTATCCACAGGGCATGTAGTCCATTTTGTCCTCTTTTGACTTAGAAAAACTTGTAACTCAGCTGGTGAAACTATACAACATCAAACAAAACTAAAAAAAAACTAATCATGACTCTGTTTAAGACGGAGTCAAAAAGCAAGTGCAACATTTGCACTTATTGAAAGAAAAACTGAACTAAAAGTTCTACCTACCCTATACTAACTAATGAAACAGGGTGTCTAAACAAATCCATTAATTGGTATGGTAAAACAACTCCCCCTCCTAACTAAGGGTGAATGATTTGCATGTTCATCGACTGCTGATACGGGAGAAGCAACAAGCTTACATCCAATAAGACAATGCAAAACTCCTTGAAGAACGAAAAAAACTCACTTACCCTTTGGATCTGATCATGTACTTTATTGATTTTGGGTAAATGAGGTAAATGAGTGAGTTGGACCTGTTGTCCTTCACTTGGGATCTCTTCTATTTGTGCAGGGATAACACTTGTTATCTCATTTTGGTCTTTGATGGCCAAATCTCTGATTGGACATCCTTTTGAGAGGATGAACTTTCTATTCATACTCTTGGTTTCTTGACTGATATTTGTTGTTACATCCTCTATCACAATTTTTATCCGATCTGAAGGAGATGTTGATCTGCCATCAAGTAATGAAGGAATGACTACTTCTTTCACCTGAAAAGGTTGATCATATACTGTTGGTTCATATGGCATCAAACTATCATCAATGTTAGAGCAAAAATATTCTATGATATTTGAGTAAATGTTCTCATCTAATTCCTAATCTTGAATTGTATTCATATGAATCTCATCACCTTTCTCAAAGGTAGGCATTGACGTTAGTAAGCATGTGTTGTCTTCATTCTCATCAAGAAATTCGAGTAATTCTTAAAAAAAAAAGGCTAAATCTTGATATTCAACCTCTATTTCCTTGTCCAAAACATGTTCAACCTGATGTTGATTGTCATCTAAGTTTAAAACAAAGGACTCAAGATCATTCCAAAACAAGGCTTTTTCAAAATCATCATTTGCATTACCTTCTAGAATTAGATGAGTAGCTTCCAACTTCTCACATTTTTTTATCTCAACCAACAACCCATCACATTGTTTGACATCTTCCTGCTCAATAAAGGAAGGTAGTTCATTGAATAAGAACACAAAATCATTGCTTTTGATACCTTTTTCAAGCTCCTCAACTTGTTGTCCTGATTGATCATGTTTGTTCACCTCCTGCTGCAAGTCTGCTTTGCCATCATGATCATCTGGTGTAAGCATATTAATATCAAAACCTTTTTCCTACTTCTCTTTAAAAATATTTTCCTCTCATGCATTATTTACCTTCAATTGATCGTGCTCATCAAGCCAATTATTTTGATAAACAATTGGTTCTCCTTTGAACAAAGAAGTGGTATAAGGACATGCATGCATATGTTGGCTCTCTTGAGATGACTGTTCATGGAGATTCATAGCTTGATTTGTTACATTTACTTTACTTTGCAATAGAAGAGGATCTCTGAAACTTGGAATGGGAAAATTTGCTTTGGTATTCTGCTTGTACACTGAAACTTCATCTTCTCCCTGATTTTGGATTGTTGTTATATCAGGAGCCTCTTGAACTCGATTTGGCATTTTGAAGTTAGGATGCTTGGTCCAAGAAGGTTGCCATGACTGTTTAGTACTCAACCTTCTAATTTGTTCTTCCTTAGCAGCAAGGTCTTCTTCATATTGTCTCCTCTACATCAACAAGTCTTGCTCATGGAGATAGGCCTAATAGGTGATCTCTTCTTGTTGTTGATCATACTCTTACTGCCTCTTCATGTCTTCTATCTGCTTTGTAAAATCTAACAATATGCCCTTCATGTCTTTCATGTCATTCATTATATCCTTAACCTCCAAATCTTGGAGATGATTAGGAGAGTGTTTGAACTGATTTGACATTGGAGATGCTTCTTGAGACTGATTGAAAGAATGGGTAGGCTGCCATGAAATTTGAGTAGGGGTGGGTGGGAGGTAAGCATGTTGAGCATGTTGATGTATTGTTGTTGTGTAAGAACTTGAATCAAAGACAACATTATGGCTGTTTAGGTGTGACTGATAGGAGGGTTTATAGACAAAAAATTCATTGTATGGGGGTCAGTATACATGATATCCATGAAAATCTATCATTTCTACTCATATAAATGTTAGAAATCAAAATATTAAGCTTGAATTTGAAACATACCAACACTGAACTTGTTGAAACTAGTAGATATGTTCGGAGTTGCTAGGTATGGACTATAACCTCTGAAAGGAAAAAAGTGTTGAGATGTATATACCAGAACAACAACTTGAAAACTTTGAATTCTTTCTTTGAAGTGTGCTTTAGAGTCCCACCGGGTGTGCAAAAAATTGTTATCAACGAGAGTGCACCCGAATGCAAAAGCAAAAATTCCTTGCAATCCTATGTAACATGGGATGATTTCCAGGCCTGTGGGTTGCCTGAAATGGAAATCAACCTCTGGACTATGGGTCAGCTTCCCTTAAGATTTTTCTATTATGGACTGTAAAACTTGGATGGAAAAAGATAGAAGGTTTTCTAAAGGATATACTAAAATTGGAATTTAAATGAGTGGTGATGCACCTAGTTGATAGAAACATGCAACTCTAACTCACAATAACTTTTAGAAAACTATCCACACAAATAAATTTAGCAATTTGATCACAAAAATGATTCTAAGGAAGGCTTGAATAATTTCTTCTTTGGAGGGAAATTGAATTCTCAGAGCATGAAAATAAAGGATTATTTCAATACACAACCTAAGACCTGTGATTTTTACTACTTTTAAATGCATGTAAGTATAAATGCGATAATGATTTTAAAGGTTCTGATATTAAAAAACAATAAAATCTCATCCAATCATTCATAAAAACAACACAATGATAAGGTAGATACTTGATTCAACTGAAAATAAAGGAAATTTTGCATAAAAATGGAAAAAATAGAACCTATAACTTGTTGTATATTAAACTATAAATAATATGAGTTACAAAATCAATCTCTTCTTTGCAAAAATGCAAAGGAAAAATACTCAAGAACTAAGGAAAAAGAATGAATTTTTCCAATAAATACAATGAAGGCATGCATAATGCCCCGAAAGGTGGAACTGAAAGTTCACTGAACATGTAAAATCCATCCCAAAATATCTCATGAGAAAAGAAGAAAACCCATAAAAATGAGAGTCAAAACTAAAACAAACTGAAGTTAAACAATTGAAAACTCCAATCCTCAATGTGCATAAACAAAAGATCTCGAGAACTGATGTGAAAACTACAACTAAGTCCCATGAATCTCCACCATTTACTCCATTTAATTCTTGCATGATTAATTGACTAAAAATAGACTGAAGACTCCACCTTTACATGATCTGACCCAAGCATGATTTTTGGGAAAGGTAATTGTAGGATTTAAATACTAAAGATAATCAATTGATGATTATTTTAATATTTAATATGTGAAAGTCCTCCTTTTCATGCATCACATGTTAAATATTAAGGTAATTGTTGAAATATTACCATTAATATTTAATTACATCATTTATTTTTTACTCAAAATCATGCTAAACATGAAGGGATCCTTCAATTAGAATATGCAAAATTTAAAGTCACGAGCCACCTTTATATACTAGGTCAATTGACTATGAAGTCAGGACCATAGTAATAATAGAAAATAATTTTGATTTAAAACATAAGTCAAAAGGCCATCATCGAATTAGGGCTTTTTGACTTAAAACTATCAAACCCTAAATACTCTTCATTTGGCACTTTGTAATTTCCTAGAGAAACTCTATTGTTGTGCCACCATGAGCTAGGTTTGGAGCTCAAATCTTTGAATTTTATGCTACTTGTGATGATTTCCATGAAGGTTTCAACAGGAAAAAGCAAGGTAAGTATAACTTTGTCAAAAGAACGACCATTCCTATCCATTTTGAAAACCATTCAAGCCTTCTGTATTTCTTGCTTATTTGTTTTTTTTTTTTCGTTGATATCTTGCCTTACTTGGGTCACCATGGAGCCTTTCTTGAGCTTTTACAACTAGCATTCGAATGTATCTCCTTCATTAGAAAATGACAGACACTACTTGCTAATTTTTGGCACTATTTCTTGCTTCTTGTTGTTCAATACTCGATTCAAGCTCAAAATTTGTAGAAGAATGAATTTTGATTTTCTCCATGAATAGATTCCATTGTTTCCAACATCTATGAGGGTTTTCTTATGGTGTTCTGGGTTTCCTCATTTTTTTCAGGCAAGAAGAAAACCCTATGTGTATTTAGTGTTGCGACCTCTTGACTGGTATAAAGTTAATTGCAATAGAAAAAGAAAACAAAACCCTCCTTTTTCCTCTTGCATACATTTAATTTGGTTTTTTCATGTCATGGATGATTAAAGCTATGTACAGGCTGCACTCTCACATTTCTGAGGTAGAATGTATTAAACCTTCCTCCCATACTTTTAAAAACTCAATGGTTGTATTACATATGGGGTTGTCTCTTGGCCACTGATTTAATGTATTCTTTTTGCTCTATGTTTTATCTCTGTCAGTATTCTATCACTTGCATACATTTCATTAGCCACTTTGAGCAAAGAGACTCCAAAAAAACAATAATGTCAATCAATGCTCATTTCTCTACATAGCTTTTAGCTCTCCTATATAAATGCAATCTATTTGTTGATTCACATTATAATACTTTCTTGCACCATCAATTGTTCTTCATAAAATCTTAGTTTATTCTAATGATAACTTATCTTAGTAAAGCACTTTTCAATTCTAATTCAACAACAACCAATTTATCTTTGGAACCCATATAAACTTCAATTGAGTTCAAATATGGTCCCAACTCAGATATTTATTTTTGAGACCGATTCAACTCTTTTTGTGGCATGTACACATTTATTTCTACTGTCTCACAACATCATGTGTTTGCTCATCTTTTTGACTGTGATCATGCATTTTGCATGACTATGAAGTATTTCATGGTCTTTCACCTCTTTCATTTACTGCAAGCTATGCTTTGTATGTTGCCCATGCATTTTATTTTATTTTATTGATTTTATCATGAATTATGACCCGGTAATTTCATGAAAGCATGTCCATTTTCGTGTTTCATGTTCAATAATGGATTTGACATTTGAGAATTGAATAACTTTGTGTATGCAAGAAGCTTTCCTTAAGATTTTAACTTCTATATTCCTTTATTGATTTGAATGCCTTCATTAATGGTTTAATGTCGTTTTGTCAAACCTCCTCCACTATTTGTACTTGCATAATGATGAAACACTGTATACTTGCATGAAGTATTCTTCATAACATGTGCTATCTCTGTAGATGTAGAATTTCTTTGATGACTGCTCCGCAATTTGGAAATTGTTGTACTTGATATTTATATGCAAAGTTGAAAGATTGAGCTCTTATAGACATCAAATGAACTTCTTCATTATTTTTTGTGTTGTTCCACTATGCGTGTACATT
>VDFB02234309.1:0-22889 GCA_007258455.2 Sequoia sempervirens
TAATTGTTCTCTAGCAAGAATTCTTTTGACGCACGCACCGGCTCCATCATGTTCTCCTTTACCATGCCCAGCTTAAAAAAAAATCCATATATGTTGGACATTAAGTTCCTTGTGAACCCTACTTAACCAATAGAACATTCTAGCATTTTTGAACTGCCCCGTACAATTATCTGACCATATGAGGTGTTCTTTCATATGGATTCCTCTTTCTCTTAAGTTTCTATAAAATATACTAAAACAATATTGAACAAACTTTGATGAGTGTAATCGATTGTCACTCAAATAAAAATGATACTCCCTCAAAACTTTTCTATCATCCTTAGTGCTATCATCTGCATGTCTATAAACAATATGGACAAACATAGCTACTTGCATTGAATTATAATATTGAAATTGAATTTCCTCTTGTAGAGCGAGAGTATAATTCTCTGCAAAATCAACCACTGAAAGTATAGAACCAATTGGAAATGTGTTTCTACATGCGTGAAATTGGCCATCAAGCCATCGAGCATGTTAAGAGTGCATAACATATTTTGGTACAATTGTATTATTAAATTCACTCATAAATGCATGCACACTAACTTTTCTGTAACTAAACCACAACGCTTTCCTATTTTTCCATCTTTTAAAGAATAGTGAATATTCCTAAATCTTTTGACATCTACTAATTGTTGTCGAAAATCATGATCAACACTTTCATGCAAACAAATTCTTAAAAATGAAAGATTTCCACAGTTAATGCATTGTCCAGAAATACAAGAACTTAAATAAATTAATTTAGTATTGTATTTTTCACAAAACAAACCTGAAATAAACTCTCTTATTGCTTCAGGTGGCATATCAATACCACAATCCTGTATAATCATGTTAGTATGCAAGGTACAACATATATATCAAAAAACATCATAAAAATAACGAAATTGAACATTTATTTTACAACAACAAGATATTCGTTGCTTATTAATTTTTACATACCAGGGTTTACATTTTTCAAAAGACCTTTGACTTATTTTAATATTACCACGTAACATTGAATCGCTACAAAATTTTCTATAAATTTCAGCTTGTGTTGTATCTAATAGCTATTTTGGGTGAGGATCGCGAACTTTGGACCCCACCCTTAATTTTAAGACATCTCTAGCATTAGATGAAACCCTAGTATTATCATGCCAATATTTTTCGATCAAAGATTTAATTTCAACATTCAATTTTGTATCAGACCTCGGTAGTCGTCCACTGAAATTCTACATTGATTGATAGGATCATTTTCTATACGTTCTCTTCTTTTTGCCACTCTTAGTAATGTTTTAGGATGCATTTTTAAAACTTCACTAATATTGCTTACCATTCTTTTATTCAAATTGTTTTATTAACTATAGCAATAGTTATAGCTCTTCTTGCTGCATTTTTATCTTTAGATCGACTATTTTTCCCAATAGATTGAATGGCACTAGCAACAGTAGACATAACATGTTTTAATGATTGATCTTTTCTTTTTGGTTTAACATAAAAGCCTAACATTTTCATTACTTTCCTCATTTTTGCATTCTCATCAATTGCATCATTAGTTGACATTGAAATACAATTTTTTTACGATAAAAGAATTTGGTGTATATTCTATTCGCATGTGTTCTTATTTGCCTCCAAGAAATTTGATTGGAAGATTATCGAAAACACCACTTCAATTTTTAAAAATTATTTTCATTAAATTCAACATCATTCTAGTTACTTCATCTTCACATTTTTTTCTTTCATCTTCATTTTCATTTTACATTTTTACTTCATTTTCATCAACAATTTTTCATTTTTATCAATTTCATTTCATTTTCATCTCAATCAAAAAGCGGTTTTCATTTTATTTTCATCTTCATTTATCAACGCGGTTTTCATTTTCATTTCATCTTCATTTTCATCAACAAAACGGTTTTATTTTCATCAATAAAGCGGTTTTCATTTTCATTTTATTTCATTTTCATCAACAAAGCGGTTTTCATTTTCATTTTCATTCATCAAAATATAGGTTTGTTTTTCATTTTCAAGAAAATGATCATTTGATTTTCATTTGCAACAAAAGATTTTTCTTTTTTGTTTTCAACAAATTCTATAAAAGTTTCATCTCTCTGAATATAGTCAATGTCAACATCATTAAGTCCAGCATCTTGTAAAACTTCTACATACAAATTTACCATTTCCATAACATGTGGATTTGAAGACGTACCTGGATTTGTGCATATTGAAACATTCTCCATAACATTCAAAGAGGGATTTGAAGACATAGTAGGACTTGTTTGTATAATCATATTCTTCTCCAAATTAACTCCTTGCAAATTAGCTTCATCTACAACCATGGTATCCTCAATGTTTTCATCTTCAATAGTTGTTGAATTGGTGGCTCCACCATCATTCATTGATTTCATTCTCATTCTTCTTTCTCTTTGTCTTTGTCTCTCTTTTTCTCTATTTGCTTCAACTTCTTGAAGAGTCAATGTCTTCCTTCTCTTATTACGAGCTTTATCTCCCATAATTATAAAATTATCAAGCACAAATGAATGTTAATAGTGAAATACTTCAAAATATTCAATCAAAATTGGAAGTTGAATACCTATTACGACAAAATTCTTCATCTTGTGTTCCTGAAAACAAGTAGAAAACTACCACAATTCCACTTTAAAATTTGTTTTCTTCATGCCTCCTTTAAAAAATTCAATCCATATTGCAAATTGAAACCTTTTGTTCCTCCAAACAAGCACAAAAATAATACAATTTCACTTTAAAAATGGTGTAGATGATGCTTTGTTTGATAAAATCAACTAAAAATCAAGTTCACCACCTGTAAATACAATAACTTATGAAAAATAATTCACTTTTACTGTTCTCGGCCGTACATATGAAGTTGTAGGCTTCACAGTAATTTGCTACAATGTATTTAAATAACATAAACGAGATCCCGCTTACTAGAAAATGGGATCCCGATTATAAAACGGGATCCCGTTTATTAATAAGCGAGATCCCGCTCTATAATCGGGATCTCGTTCATCAGCATTGAATGTCGGAGCCGTTGGCCAGGAAACGGGATCCCGTTTCCTTTGCAACGGTCCGAATATTGCCGAATGAGGAACGAGATCCCGATTATAATATAGGATCCCGTTTATTAATAAACGAGATCTCATTTTATAATCGGGATCCCATTTTTTAAAATTTGATTTTTTTTTTTGCATTGTGATCGGGTTTTTGCCTAGGTTTTTAGTTTGGGAAAAGCATTGGAAGTCTGAACCTAGGCCTTCAACCTGGTTTGACCTGCAAGTTGAAGGTCCTAACAATGTCAAAGAAAAATACCGACTTTGGACATATGGCTGATGACCTTTTTTTCAGAATTTTCTGATGAAATTAAAACCCATTTTAGATGAAACAATGCAGATTCTAAAAATGTAATTTTTTTTGCAATTAGATTATTTTTTCTATTTTTCAATTAATTTCTAATATAATTGGTCCATAAACTTTAAATATCAGGGTTTTTTACTATTTTAATAACTTTTGATCAACATAACATTTTGACAAACGGATTGCATGAGAACAAACTTCAGAAAATTCTTTTCAATTTAAAAATTAAAAAAAATCAAAAAATGATAAGTTTAGGTCATCTTATGCATGTCATACACGATGATTTTTCAAAACGACAAATCTGCCTAATAAAAATTTAACAAAAAAAAAATATTCAATAAAAAATTACAAAAAAATATCAAGAACAAGCTTCAGTGAGTCATAAAACTTTTCCTAAAAGGATTTAGAAAAATATGATAATTTAAGTCAAAATATGGATGTCGTACACATGCATGGTATGGTAAAAGAAAATGACTTTTAAACAGTAGTTTTTAGAAATTCCTATTAAACTCAATTTGTACAATCTGGGTATTGAAATAAATTACATATTTGGAAACTAGACTCCGAGCACTACATTTTATGATTAGTGACTTTTTAAATATTTCATCTCTAAGTGCTTTAAATTTTAAAGTCAAATGTGTCAAATTCTGAAAATCAAGAAAAACACTTCCACTTTTTGGCCAAAAAATGGACTCAACTTCTTGCACACCCGGGGGTGTGTCATATTCATCCTTTTCTCTTTTTTCAGAGAAGATGTATACAATGCTTCACTAGTGGAAGTTCTCAATTCGCAATAACCTTAAACGATCAACAAGCAGTAATGCCAATACCTCTATCTTGTTAAAGCAAAGCATAGAGGTACCAGAAGTGATTAACAATAAACAAGTAAAATAAAAAGGAAAGCTCACGAAGGCACAATTTCATTTCGTAGTTTTTTCAATGGTGGATTTGTGAAGACCATATCATTTGTTGCATTAGAACACAAAGTCTTCTTAGATGCAGCAATTCCTCGAACAACATGAACAATTATAAGTGCAAAGTCTTATAGATCATCCAACCAAAGTATTCAAAGAGCATGAACAATTACAAGCACAAAGTTTTGTAGATCATCCAACAATAGTTAACCAAACACAAATATAAATCCAAATAAAAGATGTAACACAAAGTTTACATGAATTACTTAGAGTCCTTCAGATTTCATAAGCTAATCACCACCAAATGAGATCAATTCACAAGACTATCGAATCCAACACAAAGTCTAGTCTGCAATCTTCTTCTTTATTGAACAGATTTCATTCACAAAGTATGAACATAAAGTTTCACAATTCTGCTTCAAAAAGGGTAGCACTTCGTTGCAAAATACTAAAGGATAAACAATACAAAGGAAATCCCTCATATATATGGAAAGAGGGAAGAGAAAAATTAGGAAACTAATTGAGAAAATCAAGGAAAGTTGGGTGAGCGATTCTAGGAGATCTCACCTAACTTTGACCAAAGTCAAAGTGTAATTTTTCTTAATGAAATTACATCTCGAACTTGGTGCAATTACAATTTACAAAAAGGCATATAAAATATTAAGAAATATTTACAAGATGCATAATGGGAAGCATAAAAAATGTCACACTGGAGATCAGGAACCTTCATGTTTCCTTGCTTTGGGCGCAAAAGTCTTCATATTTCTTCCTGGTCTCTTGCACGAACTTCTCAGCCGGACCAACGGTGTAATCCACAATGGTGTGAATTCTTGTGATCGATCACATGGCAGATGAGTGAACCTTCTTGCACCTGTCAATGCGTTTTTAGGTTATCCAATGTGAGCCTTGTATCACAAATGATGTTCAGAGAGGCTTCTGAAAAGTCTGCGTTGTCAATCAACTTCATGATGGCTTCTTTGAAGATCTAGGATATTTCTATGGCTGGCAGGAAAATATGATTTTCCTCAAGAAGTTGTCTTGGTAACTCCTTGATACCTTTTTCAATAATCACACGATGTCCTTCGACATCTTCCTGCACTTTGTGGAGATCCTTCGTAAGAGATTGAATTACTTGAATTCGATCTTTCAAGGATTCTCTTACCTCAATGAATTTTTCTTTATCGGGAATTACCCCGACTTCCACCAATTTACTGAGCTTTACCTACTTAATTATGACCATGACAGCAGGCATTTTTCCATATCTCTACACTCCTGGGAAAGTACACATTTCTCCTTATCAAGCTCTGTGGTGAGCTTGGCCAACAGAGTATTTTTCTCGTCCGCAGCAATTATAATCTGAGATCCGTGTTCTATGATCTTTTCAACGAAATCATGCAACACCCTGCCTTTGGAGGTGAACTTCTCAGCTTCCTTGACAGTTGGGTCCTCAATACTTACCATTGCCAGTGGTTGTGCATTAGTTGAAGATCTTGCAAGTCTCTTTACAACAATGGCATAATGCTCTGCCCTTTGTACATATTGCGAGCTTGCTCCATTTTATCCAATCTTCCAGCCAAGATGTCCAATGTCACTTGTGCATTTGCTTTTGTACTTTCATTGGTAACTTTGCCAAGCTGGACTCTTGTTACGATGTAGTCCTCCATATTGACATCTTCTTGCGATGGTATGCCAATCTCCGCATACTTGTGACCAGTCTTGTCGACATTTAGTCTTGAGTATTCTTTTGCCTTTTTCTTCCCTTTAGCTTTTGGAGGGACTATCTCTTCGAGGTCGAGCTCCTCTAGAGAAATCATTTGTTTCTTCTGCTTCAATACTTGAGATATCAGCCAAGGGGGAAGAAAGGAGGTGTGAACTTTTGGATTCATCATCAACTCTATCGTCATTGTCACTTCTGAAGTTACCATGGGTATTGTGACAATGGGCGAAGTGTATGTCATCATTGCTCCTGTAAACTGCACATTGAGTTGATCACGTATTGATTCATTCATGAACTGATTGAACTCAATTTCAGAAGTGGTCATATGACGGTGATGGCAGGCTAGGAATGGATGATGGAGGACTTGACAAAATATTAACTATGTGAATGCTTGTCACCGAGGGAATATCAAGCACAGTCGATGTTGCAGGAATAGTGGATACCTCTACTACAGGAATGCCTGTGGTAGGAATAGGTGATGAAGGAACAGGAGGTGGAGTACACGGATTTGGAGCAGTATGAGGACTACTGGAAATCACAGGCGATGACATTCTGGGAATTTCCTCAACTACATTCTTAGGTGGAGATATAGTTCTTTCTTGATCATGCTTGGGTTCCTATTGATCACCCTCTTGTCTCTCTAATTCCGGTTCACCTTCGGAATCACCTTCAGATTCTTCTTCAAACTCTTGTCCGCTTTCAGAAACTTCTTCTACATCGGAGTCTGCTTTTGCTAAATCTTCATCTTCAGCGGATTGGTCACTGGAAATACCTTCTTCATTAGAATCTATCTCCTCTAAAACAACCCTTTTACCTTTAGAGTGATATGGTTCATATTTTGTGGTTTCTCCTTCTGGGACGACCTGGGTATCTTTCTTGGCAATAGTAAACTTGATTATGGGACCTCTTCGTGAAGAAGTGGGAACAACCGCTGATTTATTTTTCATGCGGAGTTCTTGTTGTCGGCGAGCTTCTGCTTTAGATTCTTCTCCTTCTAAATATGTTTTGAAACTTTTCATTTCCAAACCATACTTGTGTAACCATTCTGCAGTGTTGGATAAGATTGGTGCCAATCTCTCTCTGATGCTAGTACTTTCTTTTCTAGACCATTGAATTACAGGCAACAACTTCTTATGAATTTCTTGTTCATCATAGACAGCATTCATGATATCGCCAAGATCTAGAAAATCCTCTGGTAGGTCAGCAATATCAAGGTCTCTGATCTGTTGTATGGTTAACCTGCAATAATTCATTTTGCGAATGGCTTCATCCCTGCAATTAGCCTAGATGTCCTCAAAATGGTACTTGTGATGATAACCCTTTTACAATTGCCTTCTGACATCCCGGTAATCAAAACCAAACCTATACTTGTATGTCCTGATTGTCATGACTTGCATCTCAGCATAAACAAACTTGGCTTTTTATACAGTCGGGAAAGTATATCTACCGATTGTCAATGGGAACTTAAATCCACGCTTGTGAATATTCTTTCATTCTTTGTGCACTGAAATCCGTTGTCTACAGATCTCCATGAGAACCCACTTGTCTGAAGGATATCGTGGCAACATGTAAGGGCAACCAGTGTAGCACCCTACTCTCAAATAAGTAAATGTTGGGAATTGTATAAATATGCATCCAACCTTACTTACTGCCTTATAGGCCTCATCAGATACCCTTCTCCTCTCGAGAGTTGGATCAAAATTGAAAAGAAAAGGCATAAAGAAAGCATCAGTAACCCTCCTAAAATGATGGAAGCTTTCCTTCAATTCCAGTTTATAGAAAAATTTATACATAAGTACCAACATCCGATTCCCTTTCGTGGATAGACCTGGAAATTGCCTCATTACAACTGTTGCATACACCAGGTAAGAAGTCATATAGAATTTTAATGTAGAAGGCACATTGATCAGTTGTTCATGTATTTCATCGCTGATCTATTTGCCCCAATCAATGTGAACTTTTTGTCTTCTTATGATTCTGATGTATTTATACATCCAGTCATGAAAAGTGGATGATTTAGGCAAGCCCTTCACTTTGCTCAAGAATGTGATCATATCTTTGACAACATCTTTGAAATCACTTCGTAGGAGTCCCTTTGGCCATCTGGAAATAGTTTTCTTGGGCTTCTTCAACCATTGGCTATTTATCAGGTTTTTAGCCTTATTGGGATTAGCGTCGTAGACTTCTTGTGCTTTTTGTATTGAGATGTCAATGTACTTCTCCATCTGTGGAACTTTGAACACAATATCAAAGAAGTCAGGGTTGAGTCTTAAAATCTCGTGCCCAGAAGAATCAATCAAACTTCTGCTTTCCCTGATGTAGTGGGATGCAACTTGAAGGACAAATTTTGTATTGTGTGCAGCAGTAGGGAACATAGATACCAAATGCAGGTTACTGTGTACGCTTGCTCTCATAGAATCCTCAAGAGGCTTCTTCTCAGTCTTCTCAGCAAAATCAACTAGGTCTTGATGACCCACCTCTGTGTCTTTTATCTCTTCCACCTTGGAGACCACTACAGTTGGTGGATAGACACCTTGATACTTATACTTCATCTTGTCTTTTGCTTTTAAGGAGGATGGAGGTTTTCTGGCAGTCATTTGAGAGCAACTAAATCTTCGATCAACAACTTTGAAGATCTTGAAAAGAGATTGCAAGATGTGGAGTCAGAACAAACGTTAGTCAAAAAACATGGGGATGCGTGAAGCGAGTAACGATGATGACCAAGTGTGGAGTGAATGACAAGGCATGCAAAATGATGCACAAAGTGGAAGGAGCGAGGTTAAGGATGAAACTTGCAAGTTTTGAAGTGTTTCAGAGCAAAATTGGGAAAAGCGTAAAGCTGCCGAAAATCAGCGCCCTTGCACTTGGAGGAAGCTGACTTTGATGCAACGGAGCTTAAAAACAATGCTCCTGCACTTTACAATGTAAGGTAAAATTGCATTATGTCAGGGCACTTAAATTTAGCGCCCTGACATTTTCTTCTTACAAAGCTTAGTGGGTGAGTGTAATAGCGCTAATTTTTAGCGCTTCAACAATTGAGAGTTAAGACAATCTTCATTATGTCAAAGCGGTTGTTTTTTTTTTAGCGCTACTGCATTTTGTTGCATGTGGATGAACATGATGCAAAGTTGAATGAAAGGTGCGCCCAAGTATGAAGACTTTGTTACTTGGAAACAAAAATTATAGAACTTTTTTTTGATGTAGAAGGTTTCAAGAATGACATTGAAATTTGAAATATTCTGAACCAATTTTTTCAATTTATTATTACAATAAGCAATGCAACACACATCTGTTAGGGTTAGCACTTAAACCAAAACGATGCAGAATTCAACTCTAACCAAGAATGTACACCAGGATCTCGAGTTGGGCAAGGTGTGAGCATATGGTCAGAGGATCTCAATGCATGCTGAAAGAGTAACTCTAACCAAGAATGTGTCCAAGGTGGACAAACATATGGTCAGAGGATCCCTACCAACTACAATTGTTGAAAGTAGACTCGACACCAAGGATGTGCTTTCCAACCCAGATTGGGAATGGAGCTACCATATGGCAGAGATGCTAAAACTATAATGCAATTCAAAATGTAAATAGGTGGCAAGCCAGCCTCTTCCGCTTATTCAGTGGGTATTACAAAAGCATGAAGAGATAGATTAAGAAGTGTTGGCAGTGCTACTGCTCAGCTTACAATTGTAATAGAGAGTGCCTGCAAGAACAAGGTGAGAAGCTCTCCAATGCTGCAATTAAGAATATGATCTCCACAAAGCTTAATATGACTTTCTAATCACCAACCCTTTAGTAAAATGCAATTTCCTAAATCTGATATGACAGACCAGCAACTTAAAATGCATAACCAAGAACTCTAGATTCCACTAAAATGCACTCTACTCACTCAAAACTCACTCAAATCACATGAGACTAAATGCATAGTGTTCCTAAGATGATGGTGCCCCATAATGAACCGTAAAACAGACCCAAACAGCTGTATATCTTTTTGCACGAAATTCAAGACAAGTACATAAAGGTACGACCCTCTAAGAAGGGCGATTTCCTTCTAGAAAAATCAGCTCTTAATTAAAAAATCTGAAACTTGTCAAACATGGTCGCCCCTAGCTTAGAAACTCAATAGATCACTACCCAGAACAAGAACATTTTTATTTTCTGATGTATGAGCAAAAACATCTTCCAGCTACAATGAATTAGCAACTCCAGAAATTGATATAAAATGCAAGAAACTGAACTACAAAGCAAAAAAATGCTACAAAGCAAACCTCACTACAAAATCCACTCTTTAACAAGCTAACATCTCCACTAGTTGCTATCTTTCAAGTAAGAAGTCGAGCCAAGGCTAGGAGGCATACATTCCTCGAAGCAATCCCAGTACCATTTCGGCAACATAACATTATTGAAGTCATAAGATATCCAACTGAAGAGCAAAGGCCACATTTTATAAGCTTGAGAGGAATCTTCTAGAAGCATCAAGAAGGCACCCTAATTTTCAAATTTGAATTTGTTCATTTTCCCTCCTTGGATGGCGTCCCTTTTCTCAAAGCTTTATTTTTTACTTTATTTTAAATCAATTCTCTCAACAAGGTTGGCGTCCCTTTTCCAAGCAATATTTTAGACCTTTGAAAATATTAAATCACCTCAATGAGGTGTCCACCCATGAAGACCACCCTTTAGAACAACTTGAAGTGATGAAGCTAGGCCAAGGGGTCAACTTTAAAATATAAAATTATTTAAATTAATTGAACTTATCTCTCCAAAATGCATCCCAAGGCCAAAAATGATCAAACCAACTGAACTGGCTGAAGAAGAGAGCCAACTACACTGAAAACCACAGGGCCGCTGCCAGAAATAGAATTTACTAAAAAATAGTAAATTCCAGAAGATGCTCGGATTGAACAGCAAGTCATATAACTGCGAAGCTCTCTGAAAACCCAGAAAGAATCTGCAAGACAATCTCCAAATTTTAAGCAACAACAACCTCCAAAACGGGAAACCTTAATTTTACCCTATGAGTAGCCTACGGGTCTCCGGAATAGGCCAACGGTCAACTTAATTCATCACGCTTGAGAAGGGGACATTACAGTCCGCCCTCCCCAAGATTGCTTGCCCTCAAGCAATTGCAAGTCTAGATGCTTCAAAATATCCTCATTCTCCCAAGTTGCATCCTCCAAAGGCAAGTTCTTCCACTTCACCAAGTATTCTCTGATTGTTCTTCTTCTCAAAGAACGCTCTCTGAAATCAATAATCTCCTCTGGAATCAAAATCAACTGCCCTTCTTTGTCCAAAGGTGGTAACTATGAAGAAGCAACAACATTATGCCCAAGTTCCTTCTTGAGGTGAGACACGTGGAAGACATTGTGTACTCTGCTATTCGATGGTAGCTCCAATTCATAAGCTACTACTCCAACCTTTCTAATAACTTTGAATGGCCCATAGAAGTGAGGCTTAAGCTTCTCAGCTCCACTCTTCTTGAGAGTAGCTTGTCTATAAGGCTGAAGTTGAAGATAAACCATATCTCCAACCTCAAAAGAGCGCTCAACACGTCGCTGATCAGCGTACATCTTCTATTGATTCTATGCAATTTGAAGGTTTTTCTTCAAGGACTTCAAGATATCTTGACTATGCTGCAATAAATCCTTGGCTTGATGGGCTTTGCTATCACCAAACACCAAATTAGCAAACCTAGGAGCCTCATAACCATAGAGAGCCATGAATGGAGACATCCTTATTGACATGTGAAAGGATGAATTTTAGCAATACTCTCCTAGGTGAAGCCATTTCACCCATGCCCTTTGCTACTCTGAAACATAGTTTCTAAGATAGCCTTCCAACCATTTGTTCACTATCTATGTTTGACCATCTGTTTGAGGGTGATAACTAGTGCTTTGAGTAAGCACCATACCACTCATCCTGAAGACTTCTTGCCAAAAAGTGCTTAGGAACTTGCTGTCCCTATCACTCACAATGTTTTTCGGCAACCCATGCAATCTAAACACTTCATGAAAAAACAAATCTGCAACTTGAGCTGCTGAAAATGAGCTATTGATGGCAAAGAAGTGAGCAAACTTTGTTAATCTGTCCACTACAACATAGATACAATCTTTGCCTTGGACCTTTGGCAACCTAGTGATGAAGTCCATTGATATGCTTTCCCATTTTTGGTTGGGAATGGGAAGAGGTTGTAGCAGACCAGCTAGTAGAGAATGCTCATTTTTGTTCATCTGACAAGTAGGACACTCCTGGATGTAGCGTTGGATTTCCCCTTTCAGCCCCTTCCAAGAAAACCTTTCCCGAATCTTCCTATATGTCTTGAAAAAACCTTGATGACCAGCAAGTGGGATGTCATGGAATGTCATCAAAATCTTCTTTTTGAGCTTAGAATCAGTCACCAAAAATATCCTTCCCTTGTAGTGTATCAAACCTTCAACTACTTTGTACCTTTCATCATGAAAAGTACCTTCAATGATGTTGGTTGCAAACTGATTTTTGGCATAATCAGCAAGCAACATCTCCTTCCAATCAACAATAAGCTCACACAATGAGCTCAAATGAGGTCTCCTAGATAGAGAATCCGCCACAATGTTGTTTTTCCCCTTGACATATTCAATGTCAAAATCGTAAGCTTGAAGCTTACTCACCCACTTTTGTTGTCTTTTGTTCAAATCTTTCTGATGCATGAAGTGCTTGATACTATTATGATTAGTCTTGACCACAAACTTGCTCCCCACCAAATATTGTCTGAACTTAGCTAATGCATGCATGATTGCAAGCATTTCCTTGTCATAGATGGAGTAGGTTCTTTCAACACCCCTTAACTTTCTGCTTTCAAACACAATGGGATGCTTGTCCTGCATCAAAACAGCCCAAACACCTTCTCCGGATGCATCACACTGTAGCCCGAAAGGCTTGGAAAAATCTGGTATGGCCAAAATCAGACAAGTGCTCATGATCTTCTTGAACTTATCAAAAGTAATTTGAGCCTTTTCTGACCAACAAAAAGCCCCCTTTTTCGTGAGATCAGTAAGAGGAGAAACATTTTGTGAGTAGCCTTTCACAAACCTTCTGTAAAAACCACAAAGACCAAAGAACCCTTTCAAATGAGTCAAGTTCTCTGGAGGTGGCCAATCAACTATTGCCTTGATCTTTTTAGGGTCAACCTTCACTCCATCAGCACTGATTATGTTCAACCAAGGTAAAGTAGCTCCATTCCAAATTCACATTTGGATTCTTTGGAAAACAAACTTTCTAATTCTAGGATGCTAAGCACTTCCTCCAAGTGCTTGAGATGTTCTTCCCATGTCTTGCTGAAGATAAGGATATCATCAAAAAAGATCAATACAAACTTCTTTAACTGCTTCTGAAAGACTATGTTCATACAAGACTAGAAGGTAGCAGGAGCATTAGTCAACCCAAATGGCATGACTAAAAACTTGAAGTGACCATAGTGACATCTAAATGTTGTTTTCTCCACATCAGACCCTCTCATCTGAATCTGGTAGTAGCCCGACCTCAAATCAATCTTTGAAAATAACTTGGCTCCATGTAGCTCATCAATGAGCTCATCTATCCTTGGAATGGGGTATCGATTTTTTATTGTACTTTGATTCAAAGCACGATAATCCACACACATGCAGATGGTACCATCCTTCTTCACAAGAACAACTGTTGAAGCAAAGGGACTCTTGCTTGGACGAATGAAGCCCATCTCCAAGAGTTCCTTTATGTTTTTCTCAATCTCATCCTGCTGCTTCTTAGGGTACCGATATGGTGTTGTGATGACTGGCTTAGCCGCTTCCTTGAGTTCTATGACATGCTCCAAACCCCGTTCAGGAGGTGGCCCAGGCGGTAAATCAGCAAACACCTTGCTCTTCTTGGTGAGTATAGACTGAATATCAGGAGGATAGTCCCTCTTTGTTTCAACCGGACTAGATGGAAGAATCATACATTCCGCAGCCCACTCAACTTGATCATGCCGAATCAGCCATTCTATTCTCTTGAATGACACAATCCAAGGACCACCATTTGACATTCCCCTTAGCACCACCTTCTTTCCATCGGATTGAAACTTGAGCTCCATGGTTTTCAGATTTAGAGAGATCTCTCCAAGAGAACGCAGCCATTGAATGCCTAGGACAACATCCGTATCTCCAATGTTGACTACATAGAAGTCATCCTTGACTTCATAGTTGCCCAATTGCATAGACATGTTTGAAATCTTCTTGGTGCAAGAGATGTGAAACCCATCAACAACCATAACCTTGAAGCCTTCAAATTCTTTCGTTTGCAGCCCCTTCTTTGCCACCACCACTTCATCAATGAAGTTATGCGTTGCTCCAGTGTCAATCAAAGCAACTATTCGCTGCCCCTTAATCATCCCTTGAACTTTGAAGGATTCATTTTTGTGAAAGCTCAAAAGTTGAGCCAAAGTACCCCCACTTCCCTTTTCATCTTTGGACTCTTTTGGAGCTCTTTCCACTTCACTGTCATCAAAATCAGACTGTTGGTCTAAAAAATCAGAATTACTTTCTTCAGCTGAATAGTATTCGATTTGATGAATTTTGACTCCTTTTGGGAAAATATGATCTTGGGACCATTTTTCTCTACACCGGAAACATAACCCCTTTCTTCTAAGTTCATTAAGTGTCTTTGGATCCAACCTTGTGACATGAGTTTTATGTTGTTTGAACTCCTTATGGTGAGGTCTTTTTCCTCTATCCTTTTTGTGGAATGAAGGTTTGGATTGAAATTTTTCTTTAGGAGCAGCCCACTCCATATTTCTTGCTTTCTTCATTGCCTCTTGTAAGGAGGGTGGATCAAAAGCTTTAATCCAACCCTTGAGGGGTTCCATAAGCCCTTCACTGAATAGGATCACCAACCGCCTCTCAGTGATTCCCGTGACCATTATTGAAAGTCTCTGAAACTCGACTATGTAGGCATCAACTGTGCCATATTGTCTAAGTTGTGCCAATTCCCTGAAATGCACTTTTGGATCCATTTTCTCAAATCTCTCTATGAGTCTATTGGTGAACTCATCATAGGTAGTGATAGACTAATGACCCAAGGTGACTAGGCCATGGTACCACCATTCGTGTGCTACCCCATCTAAGTGAAGCATAGCAAACTTGATTGCCTCCTCTTCTGCCATAGGTTTGAGGGCTAGATAGTTATCTAGCTTTTGTATCCAAGCTCTACCTGAGCTGCTATCACTCCCATCGAAATGTGGAAGCGTAACCTTTTTGATGGCTTGGTGTAAGTCCCTTTGTACTGTTGTTCCCCTATGTTCATGATGTCTTCCTTGCCCTTTATTCTTCCTTTTATGGTCCACAAAGTTGTTGTAAGACATGTCTTGCTTGATTTCATCAAGAAGGGAATCATACTTAGCATGGTTGAGTCTCAACTATTCCATGAATGATGCATTCTCTTCAGGATCAGGTTGAGGGTTCACTGGTGCCAAGAAAGTGGGTTTAAATGGCTTGGAAGAGATGTAGGTGCTATTTGAAGTATGTTGGTTCACATGTCCACTATGCTGACTAGAAACACTATGTTGTCCCGTATGCCCTGGGTTGTTCTGTGGAATGGGGTTCTGACCCATTTTCCCCATCATGAAGGACATCATATCCAACATGGCATCCATCTTCCTCTCAAACCCTTTTCCCAGACTTGGCGTTCTTTCTCTACCCTTTCCACTGTCATCTTTGTTGCTAGTAAACCTCCCATTACCACTCGATGTCCTCTCAGCATCCCCCATTACTCTTCCCTGAGAAGAATCCCAATGTGCTCTTAATACCTCTGATGTTGTCTGACCTTCTGGAACATGATACGACTTCCATTGATTTGCAACTTTCTTGTCTTCCCTTGCTAAGTATCTTTTTTCTCTGTCACTCATAGAAAGTCTTTTTCACAGGATGGCAGGATGTGTGGCTCTAATACCATTGAAATATTCTGAACCAATTTTTTCAATTTTTGATTACAATAAGCAATGCAACACACATCCATTAGGGTTAGCACTTAAACCAAAACGATGCGGAATTCAACTCTAACCAAGAATGTACACCAGGATCCCGAGTTGGGCAAGGTGTGAGCATATGGTCAGAGGATCTCAATGCATGTTGAAAGAGTAACTCTAACCAAGAATGTGTCCAAGGTGGACGAACATATGATCAAAGGATCCCTACCAACTACAATTGCTGAAAGTAGACTCGACGCCAAGGATGTTCTTTCCAACCCAGAATGGGAATGGAGCCACCATATGGCGGAGATGCTAAAACTATAATGCAATTCAAAATGTAAATAGGCGGCAAGCCAACCTCGTCCACTTATTCAATGGGTATTACAAAAGCATGAAGAGATAGATTAAGAAGTGCTGATAGTACTACTGCTCAACTTACAATTGTAATAGAGAGTGCCTGCAAGAACAAGGTGAGAAGCTCTCCAATGCTGCAATTAAGAATATGATCTCCACAAAGCTTAATATGACTTTCTAATCACCAACCCTTCAGCAAAATGCAATTTCTTAAAGCTGGTATGACAAACTAGCAACTTAAAATGCATAACCAGCAACTCTAGATTCCACTAAAATGCACTCTACTCACTCAAAACTCACTCAAATCACATGAGGCTAAATGCATAGTGTTCCTAAGATGATGGTGCCCCATAATGAACCATAAAACAGACCCAAACTACTGTATATCTTTTTGCACGAAATTCAAGACAAGTACATAAAGGTATGACCCTCTAAGAAGGGCAATTTCCTTCTAGAAAAATCAGCTCTTAATTAAAAAATCTGAAACTTGTCAAACATGGTCGCCTCTAGCTTAGAAACTCAATGGATCACTACCCAGAACAAGAACATTTTTATTTTTTGATGTATGAGCAAAAACATCTTCCAGCTACAATGAATCAGCAACTCCAGAAATTGATATAAAATGCAAGAAACTGAACTACAAAGCAAACAAATGCTACAAAGAAAACCTCACTACAAAATCCACTCATCAACAAGTTAACATCTCCACTAGTTGTTATCTTTCAAGCAAGAAGTTGAGCCAAGGCTAGGAGGAATACATTCCTCGAAGCAATCCCAGTACCATTTCGACAACATAACATTACTGAAGTCATAAGATATCCAACTAAAGAGCAAAGGCCACATTTTATAAGCCTGAGAGGAATCTTCTAGAAGCATCAAGAAGGCACCCTAATTTTCAAATTTGAATTTGTTCATTTTCCCTCCTTGGATGGCGTCCCTTTTCTCAAAGCTTTATTTTTTACTTTATTTTAAATCAATTCTCTCAACAAGGTTGGCGTCCCTTTTCCAAGCAAGATTTTAGACCTTTGAAAATATTAAATCACCTCAATGAGGCGTCCACCCATGAAGACCACCCTTTAGAACAACTTGAAGTGATGAAGCTAGGCCAAGGGGTCAACTTTAAAATATAACATTATTTAAATTAATTGAACTTATCACTCCAAAATGCATTCCAAGGCCAAAAATGATCAAACCAATTGAATTGGCTGAAGAAGAGAGCCAACTGCACTGAAAACCATAGGACCACTACCAGAAATAGAATTTACTAAAAATAGTAAATTCCAAAAGATGCTCGGATTGCACAGCAAGTCATATCACTGCGAAGCTCTCTTAAAACCCAGAAAGAATTTGTAAGACAATCTCCAAATTTTGAGCAACAACAACCTCCAAAATGGGAAACCCTAATTTTACCCTCCGAGTAGCCTACGGGTCTTCGGAATAGGCCAATGGTCAACTTAATTCATCACGCTTGAGAAGGGGACATTACATAATTTAAGTGAGATAAATTCATTCACAAAATGAGCTGCTTACATGAAGTTGCATTTTTTGTATTTCCATGGTGAGGGTAAAGACATGATACACAGAGGAGGAATATACAAATCAAAACCTTGTTGATGATGGTGAAGAAAACTCGACACAAGAGAAGGATGAAAAGTAAAACACCAATGGGTGATAAAGAAAAATGTGCATGAAAGAAAGAGAAATGCGTTTTACTTTGAAATATGAAACAAAAGAGCAAGTTGTCCCTTTACCAAGAATAAAACGAAATCAAGAGGCAGGGAAAAGAAACGTTTTAAAGAAGAACAAAAACGTGTTTTGGATTCAACATAAAAACATAAAAAACGTATTTACAGATCAAAACAAGAATAAAAGCATTCATGAAAGGAAGGGACGAAGGGAGAAAAGAAGAAACCATACCTGAAACAAGAAATGGAAACCCTAGCTCGACTAAGAAAGAAGTCTGCACAAAAACATGTTTTTGTGCAGGTAGATGGGTGCCCAGCCAAAAGGAAATGGAGTGGAGACCAAGAATGACAAAAATGAAACAAAGAAATCACTTTTAAGTGATTGAGGGAAACAAAAAGCTAACTCATGTCGCCTAATAAATTTAGGCATAAAAGATGGCACAAAAAGCAAAAAGTGCAAGAGACTTGAAAAAGTGTGCCTAAGCCAAAATTGGCTAAGTCAGAAAAAATGTGTAAGGGCGCACTTTTTTAGCGCTTCTACATATTTTAGAAATCACTTTGATGCAAGGGCACTGATTTTCAGTGCCCCTACACTTTTCAACACTTAGTTAAAATTTGGATGTGAGTTGGAGCGCTCTTTTTAGGCACAACTACATATTTAACAATTTTACTAAGTATTGACAGTGAGACTTCACGAAGGAGCTTGTTTCAAAGGTCTTCGCAAGGCGAACATAGGGGGGTGCTCAAACTAACTGTTTGAGGCTTTGGAACACATTTTGAGGTGGCTTGAAAATAACCTCATTTTGTGTGCTTGAAGTTCATGAACCTAGGAAACGAACAAGTTTCGTAGGGGGTTATCCATGGAACGAGCACTGCTAGATTCTGTGATAACATAGGGGACTGTTCGCTTTTTTGTAAAAAATAAGGAATCATCCCTGAAATGGGGGGATGTCGTTGACCTGATGGGGGATGGCTGACTAGTCCCAGGGACGGCTAGGGGACAGCTGACTGGTCCTAGGGACGGCTAGCCGTCCCCCATGTCTAAAGTGGTTTTAAACTCAAAAAAAAAAATGGCCCTTCCTACATGTCATCTGTGGGCCCCATTGTTTTTCTCTTTTATGAGGAAAAAAAGGCCTCTCTAAGCTCTACGGTGGGATATTGATCTCGAGGATGTGGCGCAGGTAGATGAGGAGACAACTGAGGGTTTGGTTGGGGTTCTGTTGGTTGAGGAGGAGCTTCATAGTGGAAATGACTCAGAGGATGACTCTGATTTTGATGCGGTTATGAGAGATGATTAGGGGCAGAAGTGGTCTTTTTTTATAATTATTCTGTACTCATTATTGACTTACGATATTGTATTTTTATTTTTATAGCAAACTTTAAAACTATATGGCAGCAATGTAGCCTTTGGGTATTTTGATAGAATTTTATAAATTATAACTTGGAGGTTGTTTCATGATTCATATATGTTAATATTGAATGCGTATAGAGTATTGGCATAATGTTGAACACACATGTTATATGTTAATGCTCTATAATGTGTATTATGCATGCCTTATCCCTGTTATCATATGAATATTTAAAATTTCCCTATATTTTTAAAATTTTCCCTATATTTTTATATAGCGGTCCCCTATCATCCCTAATTTTGGCCTCAAAAATTGAAAACTTGGGGACTCATCCCTCTGTCCCATGTCGTCCCTATCCCAGAAACTTGGGGTAACACTAGTTAATTTATAATTCATTTAAACACATTTGTATCAATTTAAATCAAATTTAGAGAGATTTTTTAATGATTTGGGTTGTTTACAAAAAAAAATTGTATTCAAAATCTAATATGTTGTACATTTTTTTTGTATGTGTAGGTTCAACCTTAGGCTCCGCCCCATCGATGCCCACACCATCATGGGTTCTAGGAATTTTTCCTCCAAGAGCTAGAGATCTTGCATGGAAGTATGCTATGAGAGGATCGATACCTAGATCAGTTGTTTGCAGTGAATGTAAGAATATATATCATGAAGGGATAAATCACCTCAAATACAATCTTGTAGGTATTCCTCAACGTGATGCCAAAACTTGTGAAAAGGGAAAAGAAGAGATTAGAAGAGAGATGCTTTCCCTACTTGCAGCTGCCGAGGAAAAAAATTACAAAGGGAGAGGACAAAAGCAGCTATAGCAGCAACCATAGTTGGTGGACATGGTCAGAAGCCCGAGCAAATGGAGCTAGAGTCAGATGAGGAGGAAAATATTGGCTTTGTGGTATCTCTTCATGGTCCACGGATTCACACTCATGGCACACCGTCCTCTAGGCCCCCCCTTTCCTCTACTTCTAGTAGAGTGTCACCACCACCACCTACATCTTCACACACATTACAGTTTTCTTTTGCCGCAAAACACACTAGGAGCATAGATGTCATTGGAGACTACAGGGTGGAATAAGGAGGTGCATAAACATGCCAACATGCCATGTGCAAACTTTTGGTATTTCAATAACATTCCATTCAATGTGGTGAGTAGTCCCTATTGGCACAATTTGGTTACCGCATTGACTGTTGTGGGAAAAGGCTACAAGCCACCTTCTCGCAAAGACTTGAGTGGGAGGTTAGTCAACTTAAATTTTATGCTAAGTTTATGTTCTTTAATTTAAATTAATTTATGTTGATTTCAAGCTATTTTTGTTTAAAAATTACAATTTTGTACTTATTTGAAGAAAAAAAGAAAGAATGGAAGAAATATGGCTACACCATTCTTTCCAATGGGTGGACGGATGGGAAATACTGTACCATCCTTAATTTTTTGGTTGCTTCAAAAGGTGAAGTTGTGTTTTTGAAACTAGTGGATGCCTCCAACAAGATGAAAACTGTAGAAACATTGTGTACATTGTTGGAGGAAGTTGTTATGGAGGTGGGGATTGATAATGTGGTGCAAATCATCACGGATAATGCAGCAGCATATGTGGCAGTTGGGAGAATCCTTGAGAGTAGACATCCATCACTCTTTTGGTCACCTTGTGCGGCCCATTGCTTTGAACTTCTTTTGGAGGACATAGGAAAACTTGTTTGGGTGGCACCGATTGTAGAAGATGCAAGGAGCATCACAAAATTTATCTACAATCACCCTTGGGTTCTTAATTTGATGAGAGAGCATACACAAGAGAAAGAGTTGGTGAGATCAAGTGCCACAAGGTTTGCAACGGTTTTCCTAACATTGCAAAGCACTTTGGGTTCTTTGGCCTCTTTAAAACAAATGTTTGTGAGTCAAGCATGGAATGACTCCACATATTCAAAGAAGCCTGAAGGAGAGAGAGTTTCAGCAATAGTCTTTGACACTTTGTTTGCACAAAAAGCTATAGAGATCATGAAGGTAACTTCAAAACTTTGATTTTAATTTTTAAACTCAAGTTGAATATAATATATATATTTTTTAATTTAAGTCTTTCATTATAAATTTCTAACTTTGATCTTTTTGTATTTTAATCTAGGTGTTAGAGCCCTTGGTTAGAGTCTCCGCTTGGTAGATGGAGATCAAAACCCAATGGGACATATTTATGAGGCCATGGATAGGGCCAAAGAGGCTATCAAAAGTTATTACATGGGGGACAACCTCAAATTTGATCTCATATGGGAGATTGTTGATAGGAGGTGGAACAATCAACTCCACCAACCCATCCATGCAATAGGGTACTTCCTCAACCCTAATTATCTCTTCTCAGACAACTTCTTCGATCCTAATGGAGAGGTTATGGAGGGGCTCACGACATGCATTCAGAGGATGGAATCCAGGGTTGAGGTGAGAGACCCCATTTTCAGCGAGTTGGATATCTATAGGGAAGGAAGGGGTAATCTCTTTTCTTGAGAGCTAGCTATTAGAGGAAGAACCACTCAGCCACTAGGTATAAAATTGGGAGTCTTTAAGTTTATTTCACATGCATCTTATAATTTGATAAAATGTGTTTTGAGTCTTTGAATTTGTTTTCTAACTCTTCAATATTTATTTATTTGCAGAGGTTTGGTGGAAAACATGGGGTGGAAATGCCCCACATCTACAAAGAATTTCCCTCTGCATACTATGTCATCCTTGTAGTGCATCCAATTGTGAGCGCAATTGGGGCTTGTTTGAGGCCATTCACACGAAAAAGAGGAACAAGTTAGCATAAAAGCACCTTAATGACCTTGTCTTTGTGCAATACAACCTCCAGTTGCACACAAAAGAGAGTAGAAGAAAAGTCATTGGATCCTATTGATCTAGATGAGATAGATCCTTACAATGATTGGACAGGGCAGGATGAGCAGCCTCCATTGTTTACCACAGACGAGATCCTTGACTTTGAGAGATAGGAAATGGAGGATGTGGGTGCATCGGGAGATGGAGGATTGGAGGACATTCATGAGGATGTGGATGAGTCATTTCTAGAGCCAGATACTTCTAGGATGGTGGTCGATCCTCAGCCACAGCCTTCCATGCCAACTAAGGAGCCACAATAGTAGCACCGCCACCACGTACACGCGGTAGGACTAGAGCATCCACCCCTTCCCTAGCTACTCCTAGACTAGGGAAGAGGAAAGTCTAAAATGTTGTATTTAGTATTTACTTCTAGTTTTATTGTTTTCATTTTCAGCCATCTATTGTAATTTCAAATTTGTATCAGACTTTCAAGCTTTTAGCCATCAGGATTCTACATGAGAATGCAATTTTGTAATAAATTTGCATTAAATTTAATCAAAATTAATAGAAAACACTTTTGTACTCATTTATGGACTCATTGGATTCATCTTGTCATGGATTTTTGCAAAAAAATGTATTTCTAATGAAATTTAAGCAATTTTTTAAGTTCTCGAGTGTTTTTCCGAGTTTTCTCTTAGTTTTTTTTGACTCGCCAATTT
>VDFB02234311.1:0-10136 GCA_007258455.2 Sequoia sempervirens
TTTTCTTTTTCTTGCTATATCTTGATGTACAATAGATGTCAACATCACCCTCTTGTAGTGGCCTTATCCACTGATCGAGATCCTTTCCCAATGGAATCTAAACCCTTTTTAACATTTTGAACAATATCCTTTTGTAATCCCATTTGTTTCTTCTTATTTGATGCTGAATGAACACCCAAAAATTGTAATGACTCTTTGAGCTCATCATGAAGAAGTAAACGTGATAACAATTGGATTTTTTCAAGTGTATCAAGATGATTGAAATGATGATTGATCATTCCATTTATAGATTTAGTCATTGACCTCTTTCTCTTATTATATGGCTGGTTGGCATAATATTTCAGTTTCTCCATATCCATTTCAAGTAAATGATCTAAATTTCTATGAGAAATTTGTTTCCCCACCTTCTTAGCTAGTTTTATATGCTCATCCATACCAGTAGGAGGAAGTGATCCCCGACTCTCCAACATGCATTGTTTGAACTTGTGCCTCCTCCCTATCTTCAAGGACCATGCATTCTTTGAAGGATCTTATTTGATCCATCGTCTAGATTTGGCTCGACTTGAGCATGAAAAACTTCCTCGCTTGTTGAGCCCTTCCTACACATGTGTCAAAAAATATTTTGCAAACAAAAGTGAGAGATGATGTTAAATATAAGTGAAGTTTATGTATGCAAGCAAACAAACTGATAAAACATGATGAGCTATAAGTGAGAGAAGTTTGTGCTAGTTTTATATGGTCATCCATACCAGTAGAAGGAAGTAATCTTGACCCCTCTCCAAGAAGCATTGTTTGAACTTGGGTCTCCTCCCTAACTTCAAGGTCCATGTGTTCTTCAACAGATTCGTTTGATCCAATATCTAGATTTGGCTCGACTCCAACTTGAGGAATCCCTAGAGCATAAAACATAAAAATAATTTGAGAACATTGAAGTGATGAAAATAAAAGACCAAAGACACAAAACACAAATATTGAAACAAAAATAATTGGCTTAAGGAATTGGAGTCAAGGATCATATAAACATTGCAACTTGTATGACCAAGATGACTTGAGGACATTTAAAAGTATTTATAGTCATTCAAGTACAATGACATGGTTAGAAACCTTCAAAGTAAAAGTCCTAAAACACACTTGAGAGAGAGAGAGAAGAAACAAGCATGTACCTTGTTTCTTTCTATGATAATTTTCCAAGTTTTGATCACGCCTCTTTTGTTCTTCTTCTTTTGACAATTTTTGTTGAGATGCATTTTTTCTTTTTCTTTGTTGTCCCATTTTCTTCTTCAACTTAAAGATGACTCTAAACAAGTCCTCTACCAACTTAATTAAATTATCCTCCAAATTTTGCTTTGATTGATAAAAATGAAAAGTTGTCGAGCTCCAATATTTGCCTCCTTGATAAATGTGCAAAAACTTCTCCAAAATCTGCGCTCCAAGTGAATCAAAATTATTCAAGTGTACATGGAATAAACTAGGATCCCCAGCTTTAAATGAATCAAGCAGTGCAAACAAACAAGTTATTTCCATTGTGGAGTTTGCTGAACATATTTAATCCATGGGTATGCACAACATATCTAGTAATTTTAGAATCTTTGTTAAAGGCCAAAAATGTATATTAGAGGTATAATTTGAATTGAATTTCTTAATTATATTTGAATTGAATTTCTGCTATTATTCTAAAATGTATAATAGAGGCATATTTTGAATTAAATTTTCTTAATTATATTTGAATTGAATTTCAAGTTACTTATCAAAAACGTATAATAGCTTGATATAATTTGAATTGAATTTTCTTAAAATTATATTTGAATTGAATTTCAAGTTACTTGTCAAAAAGATTATATCTTGTTCTCAACTCAATGGTTCATGTTGCTTAAGTCATTTTTTAAAAAATATTTATTGTGATCAACATGAACGAACTTAATTATAAAGTGGCATTGATTTCCCTAAAATTCTACTAGAGATCAAATGTATATTAATATAAGAAAATGTAAGTTGTAAGATATCATAAAATAAGAAAACATGTATGTATATTGAATATTTAAAGAAAATGCATACATATATTATGTGTAAACATGTTTAAACCATAAGCAAACACATGTACACACATGTAAAGGGATTCAATACATATAAACATGTAACACATATTATAAGCAAAGAGGCAAATGTATGTATATATCATATAAGAAAATATATGTACATATCATAAAAATAAAATGTAAATTAAAGATCATCAAATGTCGAATACTAAAGATCAACAAATAAGCAAATGTATGTATATCATATAAGCAAATGTAAGTTAGAGATCATCAAATATCAAATATTATTAAAGATCATCATATAATCAAATACATGTGGTCAAGATCATAAATCTAGAGTGCATGGCCTAATATGAATGTCTACTCCTAGATGAATGACCATCTAAATGAGAACGGTTCTGGTCTGATGGATGTGCTGAGCCCTGCAAATAAAATTGTCTACAAGATGTGTTAAATACATATAATTTATATTAAATAAATTTTATGAAAGTTATTTTTAAATGAACTTGTATTTTTAAATATCAATCTAGATCTATGCATACATAAATATATTGCATGTACATATACACGTGTGATTATATAAAAATTTAAAACTCACATGTCCACTGACAGCAGATTCATCCACAGAGTCACATTGATCATGCACACGATCTGGACCAAAGATAGGAGTGATATGAGGTATGTCCACCTGTAACAATATATATACACATATATATCAACTTACATGAATATCTAGTTAAAAAAAACTAAAAATAATGATTGAATAATTGAAACATGCACATGCACACATAAATGCACATCATCTGATATCGGATGACCTAAGTCCTCTGAAACAGTCTCCTCCACCATATCCACCAAACGATCAAGAAAAGAATCAACATCTACATCCATCTGATCTATCCCATGTCGTGCCATAAATGATGAATGTAAAGGACTATGAAGGTGAGATGGCATTAGTGATGATGAACCAGAACCAATCAACATATCAGTAAAACCCATAGTTTGTGCAACTGCCGTATGAACTGTAGGTGGATCCTGATGCACACTAGTGCTCAGCTAAGAGTGATGGGATCCTGGAAATGAATGACCTCTGCATCTCAAATGCTCTCTAACATGCTCTATACCCATCCCATTGTCTAATGCAATGTGGGCATATGCCTCCAACAGGTCCTCAGCCAAACAATGCAGAGTCATGCGTGACATATCTCTTGTAAGTGCATTAAGCTATGTAGAAGTAGGGATTCCGACCATTGTAAAAGGATCCATGGTGGTCCACTATGCTAAAAATGGTGTGGATTGGGAATGTATGGACATCAAATACTAACCTACATGATCATTAGATATCCTAGTGGTGGCAGCCACAATCTCACCTATAGTGTCAATTACTTCCTTTTGGGAAGCAACAACAACCTCATTTGCTATGGGGGCTAGAGCTGGGGTGAGAGTAGGAGACCTGTCACCAACCAATACCCTAAACACTGGGGGTGGTCTATCTACTCGATGATAGGTGGGCCTATCAGCAATCCTATGATGCCCCTGACCATTATATAGTGGAATGTCGAGGTAGTTAACTTTGAGGCCCAAATGGACCTCAACATACAATTGCTGAACAAAATACAATGGAATCTGGTCATTGTTTAGGTATAGACCATGTGCTACGAGAAATTATGGGTAGATCAATGAGGCCATAGCATGATTGACACATCTAGTGACCTGGTATCCCCTAACCTTACGCACATTTTGATAAAATGGAAAACAAGTGGCTTTTATCATTTCTTTGGTGACACTATCCTGTATTTTTTTAAGGGGAACGTCACCATGTACTTCTTCCCACATGCGGGAAAGAATATCAGTCACTCTATTTGGGGAATATGCACTAGTCCTCTCAAGTTCATCTTTTAGTTTTTCTAGATTATGCAATATTAACATGCATGCTTCACTATATATCCCCAGGTTTGCACCCTGTGCTAATGAATCTCTCAATTTTTAATCTCATTACTAGTATTTGCAAATAAAGAATCTGGAACAGGTGGAACATGATCTACATTTTCCATGTTTTATATATATATATATATATATATATATACATATATATATATATATATATATATATATATATATATTTACGCATTAACCTAAAAAAAAAGAGCAAATGAGACTTTGGTAAATAATATATCTAGATAAAGGAATACAAATCTAAAATAGAACTGTAATAATTCATCTACTCATCAATAATATTTTCATACCATTAACAATTAAAAAAGAATTGGAAGACAACTATAATCTATAACATAGCATTCTTAAATGGTTCAAATTTTAAATGAAACGATGAAAGAAAGAATAAGAATACAAAGATTAGTATAAAATTATTTGAAAATAATTGGATATAAAAATATTTAATCTAATAGTTGCTAACATAAATGAACTTCAATTATATAGCCAAGAACATCAAAAAAATTATAGATTGGAAAGCAAAATAATCAGACATTTATCATATTTTTATATGTATAAAGTTTAGATACCATCAAACTATTTAAACTTATAGATTGCATAAAGCTATAAATTGAATCGTTAAAACTAATTTATTAAGAATCGAATCTAATAAAGTTTGACTTCATTGCATACTTGTTATAAATATCTCACTTATCCAACCATACATATTATATATGTTAAAAATATATATTTACCCTTAAATATATATACTTCTAATAAATATATATTGAAAGAAGATGAAGGTCCTTATTTACCCTTAAATGACATTTAAATTGGATATTTTAATGTTCAATATAATGAAATGTTTAAAAAATGAAAGTGACAATAATATTGAAAATAAAAATGTTGAACATGAATGTGAAAATATTGTAAAATTTGATGGAACACATATTGATAAGAGTAGCATCATAGAAGAAGAAGAAGAAGAAATACATCAACAATTTCTTGACTAATGTGGATATGAACCCTATGACATTGAAATTGCACTCAATAATCGACTTGTTGATAACAATGATTAAATTGATAGCTCACATGAACCAATGAAACTCAATGTGTCTCCAAATTACATAAGAAGAGAGAACCTTTGTGAAGAAGAAAAAGAAATTCAAAAACCATCTTTTTTTAATGAGTTTGTTAAAATTTAAAAACATTCAAGAACCCCAAAATGGTTTGAAATTGATGAGCATAATAGAAATTATTGAAGGCAAGAGGTCACTACAAACCATTTGGTTGTGGGCTTCAAAAATTTTCAATGAATGGTTTTCCAATAAGACATTAACCAAAAAATTCCAAATTTTTATACAATTACTAAAGATGTACAAAATGAGACCTTTACTAAATAAATTTCAAAGATTCATGTAAACAAAAATTTTGCTCGAAATAATATTGTTAAAGTTTTTTTTAATGCATTCAATTCTATTGTAAATAATAGTAAGGAAAAAGATAAAAGAGTTGCTCATAGAGTAATACCATCATTAGTAAGAAATTAAAAAATTAAAAAGGCTCAATTATTAAGGTAAACTTGTCTTGAATTAAGCCTAAATCATAAAACATTATCAAAAGTACTATCAATAAGATCATGATTAGAAAGTCCTATTGAAAATCATACTTGGGCTTTTAGCAGTAGGCTTCCATGAGTCGATAAGAAGCTAATTAATAGCACAAAGGATGAAATTCAACAATTTTGGCACTCTAACTCTAGATTTACATATGAGGTTGGAAACAACATTTTTATACTCTACCTAGGCCATGATTCTGCTATGAGTACGAAGAGTTTATGATAGAAATACATATCCATTATTGTTGTAGGAGTTAAAAGTAGGTTAAATGTTATTTTTCTTAAAAAATCACTTTTATATAAATGTAGGTGTTTGGAGAACAAAGCTATAGTATGAATAAGTTATTGACATTGATGGCTATAAATTTCAAGGTGGGGAAATTCAATATAATTCATAAGGTGTTATAATATTAAATGATTTCATTGTTTAGTTAGTTTTAATCAATGTTGTACATGATTTATTAAACATTTTTTTAATATTTAAATGTAGGTGTTTTGGGGTAGTGATGGAGTAGGAGGCACCGTTTGAGAAAGGATATAGGTAGAGAGGAAGAGTGACCTTGACAAGGGTTGAGACATGGATCTCTTCAGGTTGGTAGATATGAGTGGAACTTATCCATAGAGAAGGATAGGCTAAGAGGATAGATATAGGAGACAAATACCTTAGGGGAACCTTTTTAGTTGTGTGTATGCTCTACAGAGTGGATTTACTCATGAGTGCTTTGATGTATTTGAAGACACATTTGTTCATGAGAACATAGATAATATGATATGGGAACTATTAGTTGTGTTGATGATGGGTGTGATATTTTATGTGTATGTTGATGATGTGCATGATATATATAGTTATATTTCTTGTATTTGGATGCTCATAGGTATGGATGTTCATGAATATTATGTGTATGTCTAATGGTGGCATGTGGAAGGATAAATATGGCTATTGAAAACTTTACCATTATCTTGACAACTAATTATGGCTATATGATTATCTTATTGTAATGAACCTAAGTTAATTTGATAGATATTAGTGAAGTTGAATTAGGAAGCATGGATTGTGCTTTATTATACACATTTTACATTTAAAAATATGGGTCTAATTTTTGTGATATTGAAAGTCAGTTAAATTTCTTCAATAGTATATCCAAGGTATAGGGATATATTAGTGGTAGGAACTTAGTGTAGGATAAAAAGGAGAATGTATAAAGAGGGGGGAAGGTCTAGAAAGGTGTGGCGTGATGGAAGTTACACACTATAAGGTTAGATTTTCCTTAGGATGGGAGGAATGGTATGAGAACATATACATATAGGATGCTAAGTAGTAGCAATGGGTTTGAACATGCTATATAAAGGATGGAATAAGAAAAATACTAGTGGAAAGCTGATGGGACGTTGGTGCGGATCCATGGAGAGTGGTAACACTATAGTATGATAGGAGGAATCATTATAAAGAGGATGAAGGGTAGATGGATGCATAGAGGGTGCAACATTATTAAAATCCGTAGGTAGTAATATTTTGAATAAGTATTAATTCCCTAAGGATAGCCACCTAATACATTATATAAATTACTAGCCAATGAGTGAGGGATATTTAGAAGTTGGAGAGGTGCATCAATCGTAATTATGTTTAGGAGGAAATATCTTTGTTTAGAAACATATGTATCTAATCATAGTCTTAGTCATTATTTTCATCTTTCTTTTAATGTAGCTCTTTATATGGTTGCCATTAGCTATTATATCAAAAAATGATTCAATCGTCATTTTATTTGCTAGCCATATTAGAGTTAAGATGAAAACTCCATAAAACAAGATTTTAAAGGATATTAATTTAACTAGATAAAAGATCAAGGAAAACACTCTCAAACATGCAATATACCCCAATTTCTTAGACAATGCATATTTCCTAATAATGTGTGCAACTAAAAACTAATAACATGTAATGAAAGGATGTAGGTGATAATAATTAAATAATCCTAATTGAACTAGGGTTGTCCCTTTTATATATTTAAGAAGTTGTAAGAGCATTGTATGAAATTGTAAGATGGGAATTACTTATGAAATGTTATATGACACATAAGAGAATAAAAAAGGGGGGTTACACTAGAATATTGATTAGAATTATGAAAATCATCAAGATAATCTTAAATAATGGGTTTGAATATGTCAAAAATGGAGTGTCAGTTATGAGGAGGAGGATTTGAATTTTTTTGACAAGATGTAAAGCATTTTCTAAATACATCCTATAAACCAAGTCAAGGAATATGGTGTTGGAATTTGTGCCAAATTTGGTGCCATTTTTAGGTCATTATTTTGGCTCATGGCTTTGGTAAACCACACTTGGTTTATGGTTTAAATTTTTCCTATTTATGGGTGCTTGAGATGGAGAAAGCATAATGATTTTATAGCTATCATCATGGTACTAGAAATTACTTCATATGAATCACATGTTGATGATACTACTATAAGGGTATGCACATGAATATTTTATTGTAAATGATATTATTATCAAATAATATAATTGGTTCATGTTTTTGGTTGTGGGATTTTTCTTCCAAGAGGATTTTTCCATGTACATAATTATGTTATAAATTTATAATTTATACATTTTTCTTGTAACTAAAATTAAATCTATTTTGCATATTTATCTCTTCATAGGTTAATATGGGAAGTGTTTCCACACCTCAAATTCCTTTTAAAATACTATCCAAGTCTTAATTAGTTTACATCCTCTATCTTATTGTGCAATACCTACAGGTACCACCAAAAATGTGTAGAGATGGACATTTTTAATGTTACAAATGATACAATTTGTGGTTCTATTTGAACTTCATAACTTTATATTGTTTGTTTCCATATGCTATTAAGTTCTTATATATGTTTCACTTGGTCTTTCCATTTAGGAGCAGGCTATCCATATCTTTGATTGCTGAAATGGGAAGGTATATTTCATTTACAATAGGACATAAAAATGTATGCAAAATGGAGAAGCAAATCCAATTTGAATTCAACAAATTTGAAAACGCTTTAAAAACTTCCAAACAAATCCAATTTGAATTCAACAAATTTGAAAAAAATTGCATCTAGGGTTTCAAAATTTAACATATAAATGCATTTTCAACTCTAAAAAATTTGAATTTCAAATACCTGGTGCTCGTTATGAAAGTCGGGTTGATGAAGTTTGGAGAGACCAAGTTGAGGTTGCATTCGCCGGAAAGAAGAAATCAGTTTGCTCATCGTCACGGTCTCGGTTCCCGCACACAAGGAAAGCAACTGGTAAATTTAGAAAGTGAAAATGACAGTCGAAATGAGAATGTTTTTGTTTTTTTGTCATATTTAAGGGGGTTCGGTTGAAACCATGTTCGATTGAACCCATTTAAATATGATTATTTTATTTAGGGTTTGTGGGTTCGGTCGAACTAATGGTTCGACTAAACATACGTGTTCGGTTGAACCCATAATGATGTTTGGTCGAACCATTGGGTTCGATCGAACCCCTTGAGTTTGGGGAAAAGGAAAAAAACAAATTTCCTTCCTCATATAATTTGTAAACCACTATTCTGAAGCCACCCTAGGGTGTTTGAACATATTAAAAATAGAACCTAATGACTTCTCTTTAGTAGGCTAAGTATCCAAGGTGCTCGTATTATTTCTTGTTGGCATATATAAATACATATGTCTCTCCCACTCCTCGATCTCCTTTGTCACTAATCAACCTAAGTATCGTTATGTGCTCCCAGGCCCAAACCTATAATAGTTCCATTGAGTCGACATTGCATCCATCCCTATAAGTGGTAACATGTATATCCCTATAAATTTGGGCCAAGACATGGCTTGTTGAAAACACCTTGCCAGTCTCTCACAATTAGCACATTGAATCATCAAATCAATCATGAAGAACCTCCCTTTATTTTAATTTAGAAAGATGTTCAAAAGTTCTACCAAAACCAACAAAAGCTCCTCAACCATCTTGAGACATCCATGTAGGTACATCGATAACATTATGCATAGGATATCATTCCTCTAAAAGATTCACTCTAATGACCCCTTTAGGTCATAAGATTGGTAATATATGGTATGCTTGCAGATTAGGATTTACAATGTCTACTATACATCCTCCAAAGTGACAATAATTTCTCCCTAGTTGGCAAGTGAAATATACTCATCTCACTATGTTATTGCTTGAACAATACCATTATAATCAATCTACGTGCCTTTAAAAAGGGTATCTATGCCACATGCCACAATTCACACTGCTTGAGGATCCCCCAGTCTCCCTCATTGAATTATGATATGAACTATAACACCTACAATCATATCTCCCTAGCTATCAATACTAGTAATTTCTCTTGAATCTAGAAAAAAACCATGCTAGTTTCATCCCAAACTAGCTTTAACATATTATTGTATGCATACACCACTTCATGGGTGGATACACCAAAGTAGAGAGATGCATACATCTCATTACAAGCATATGCATGTCAAATTATGCAAACATCACTTAGAGATGGGTGAATACCTAGCATGGAAAAAGTGAGTACATCACTCCCTACATA
>VDFB02234312.1:0-11791 GCA_007258455.2 Sequoia sempervirens
AATGAATTTGCATATTATACATTTGTTGAGCACCCCACGTCACCATAGTATTGTTATGTCAATTAGACAATAATTATTAATAAAGTTGAAATTTTAAAATACCAAATGTACACAAACATTTCAACTTTAATAAAAACACTCTATTTGAAAAAATAATAAAAATTAATTCCAAATGTCTTATGAGAAAAATAACTATTATTATCTCGTACAATTATAAAATCCCTACCATAACACGAAGTAATAATAATAACAAGCTTTTGTTCAAGGTACGCGAGGAGCGTTTCCAATGAAAATATTTAGTTGCATTAAAAAAAATCTAACTAGCACGCACGAGTTAGAATTTGGTTAAAATAATGCGACATGTAAAATTCTTCCATTGCGGCACCCACGAGTGTCCATGTTGAAGACAGAGATATAATTTAAATTTGGTTAAAATGTCATCCACGGTCAGGATGGCCGAGTGGTCTAAGGCGCCAGACTCAAGTTCTGGTCCTCTAACGAGGGCGTGGGTTCAAATCCCACTTCTGACATTTTAATTGTTTTTTTGTTCTGTGGTTAAATTTTGACTTTTAATTTAAACTATTTCAATTTGTAAATAGGTGTCAGGGCATTTGGTCTAGTGGTATGATTCTCGCTTAGGGTGCGAGAGGTCCCGAGTTCAATTCTCGGAATGCCCCCGTTCATGCGAAGTTTGCTTGCTGAGAGAGCATTTTCTTTTATTGTCCACTGCCTGGGTGTAGATTTTCTCATATGGATTTACGTAGCCTTTTCGTTTTTCCATATTGATATATTAGATTATCAGATTATTGAAAAGAACAATGAGCATGAAACCGACCTTAGCTCAGTTGGTAGAGCGGAGGACTGTAGTGGGAAATAAATTCCCTAAGAAATCCTTAGGTCGCTGGTTCGATTCCGGCAGGTCGGATCTCACTTCTTTCATTTTAAGCACTTTTCATGATCGACTATCACCTGATGTGCTAGTTCTCTAGTATTGTTCTTTTGGGGTTTTACCTTTTTCATCATTAGAGCTAACAATATGAATTCTATTTTAGTCTTTTTGGAAATCTACAGACATAAATTCCATGACCCATTTGCTAAAATATTTATTTGCGAAGGAAAAATAAAGTTGAGGAACATGGAGAAGACTTCAATACACAGGAATATAGAGCAGCAGCTAGGGAAGAAACAAAAGTTCACTCTAAGAGTTGTACCATTTTGGCGGATATGCCATTCTTAGGATGAACTCTCTTTGTAATTGCCAAAGTTTTGGTAGTCTTTAGTCATTCAAAAACCTTTTTTTATAGTCTTGTAAGGTCTTAAGTGTATGTGCCTTGTATGACTACTTGACTACTTGTACATATATAGTATTTTGGATATTGTGTTTCTTGATAGGATTGTTATATTTTCATAAATGTAATTTATAGATGATGGTTTGTATTAGCATCTTTTATCCAAGTGTGCATTATGAGATGCATATGTTGTGAATATATGTGGTTTATTATGTTTTCTAGTTCAATATCATGTTCATTATTGATTATTAATGGTTATATTTATGTTTGAATCATATGGATTTAGAATTATTTGTAGTTATTAATGCTACTTTAACTTTATTATATTATGTTGGGTGCACTTATTGTCCTTTACCTATCTTGTATGGAGCATGCAATCTTGATGTTTCATTGAGTGTGTAGGCATAAGTTCTACCCAATGGGTATTTGAGAAAGTTCATTTTGAGAAAATATGTTGTATATCTCCTATTTTTACTCAAATTGAATTCAGAAATGTATCTTGTGATATGAGTGAAACTAGATCCAATTTGGATCCATGTGTTGTGAATAAACTGGTAATATGTGTGCTTTCCTTATGTGCCTTTATTTCATCTTTTGGTTTCTATTTTTCCATTCAATTGATTTTTACATTTGTTTATTAAAGAGTGTTCACAATGTGCCTTCATGCTAAATATAAAAGTTAAATATATAATTATTGAGACATATTGAAATGCATTTAAAATTTTGAAAATGGTTTTTAGGCTTTATGCCTTGGTAAAATTGATTAAATTGAATGTGTTAAGTCTTTTGGAAAAATAATTATTTTAATTTAGCTTTATTGGAAATGCTAATTATTTTCTTGACTATGTATACTTTATAAAGTTGTTAGAGTAAAAGGGTATTTACCTAATTAATTGTTTGATTACTTAGGTCCCTTTCCTCTAGTACTTAAGCTTACTTAGGTCATGTGTTTTTTGTGTCTCAATTCATATGATGATGACACATGTCATGATCTCCTTTTATGCTCACATAGGGTTTCTCTAGGGTAGTTTATTTTATTTTATAAGAACTCTTTGTTGTATTCACTCTTTAATGAAGTTTACACATTAATGATAATTCTTACTTTTTTGGATCAATTAGCTCTTGACCTCCATAAATTTCCTATTTCTCCCTTTCTATAATAGGAATTTGATTGCAAGTGTATATGGCTAAGACTGGTCCTTCGACTAACACCATCTCCATACCTAAGTAGACTTGCACTTTGAAAGTAAGCATGGTACCTCTAGGCTTCAGTTCTTCTACCCCTAGAGTTTCTACCTCTGGTGGTAACACTGGTGTCCCTATTGGTCCTGGTGTTGGAGGCTCTATCGATATGGGGGTTGGTGGCTCTGGTAATGGTTTCATTGGTCCTATTTTGTTTTTCGATCCCGTCTTAAATTCTTTGTTACAAAACATGGGGTGAATGCAGAACCAACTAGCAAATCTAGCCAACTCTTCTTCATATCAACCTATGTTCTAGCCTTTTTTTTGTCATAGTCCTTTGTCTATTGCTATCTTAAAAATTCCTATTCCTCAAGAGATGGAGATCCCTAAGTTTGAGAAGTATAGTGGTCATGGAGACCCTTAAGTGTATGTGTCATCTTTCAATGCCATGTGAACTCACTTCTTCCACCACGATGCTTTAATGGCGGTTGTTTTCGCATTCCCTTAAGGATGTCCCGTTGGACTGGTATTGTAATTTTCCAGATAATTCTATTTTCTTATTTGATCAGCTAGTAAATTAGTTGCTTCGATGGTTCTAGGCCAACATCACGCTAAAGATGGCATTTTTCAATCTCATTAAATTTAATTAGGGGGACCATGAAAAGGTTACTGATTTTATTGCTCGATATTAGGCCCTATTTTCTTAGATATCTTACCTATTTCCTGATTTGGATGTCCAAAATGTTTTCATTGGGAACTTGTAGTGATCACTACAAGAGAAAACTTCCCTAATGTAGTATCCTTCTTTTGCACATTTGTGTGCAACTTTGTGTGAGTATTAGCATATAGTTGCTCATTCGAGGATTCATCCTCATGCTTCCATTCAGATAATCAGTCAATAGTGCTAATTTCTGGTGATTCAAGAAAGAACAAGGCCATAACAAATGCGGTCTCTGTTCCTAAGAACAAAAGCCTAGGACACGATATAAATTTTATAGAATTGTCAAATTCCTATGGAAACATCTTGTAAAAATTGTTAAAGGATAAAATTATAACATTACCAAAAATATGACCTCTTTCCAATCCATATTCGAGGTGGTATGTTGCACAAAAGTTTTGTCAATTTCATTGAGTACATGGACATGATATTGAGTGATGTGTTTGCTTGCGTCATGAGATTTAGGATCACATCAATGATGGGACTATTTGTCTCGATGGGAGGAAGAAAAAATATAACAAATATGTGGCTAAACCTAACAACAAACTACATATATAGACAGTTCCATTTCCTTCTCATTGTGCTAACTTGGTTATGTAGTCTTCTACTTCTTTCAATATTGTCCCATCTGAGTATGTGAACATGGTCTCATTCACTCATATGCCTCATGCAAAGAATGTGATTGATGTTCTTGATATAGCCTTCACCTCACATGATTTTCCCTTAAACAAGGAGCCTTCTTCATTGCATGTTCCTACCTAGATTAACGGTAACATTGTGACTAGTTTTATGTATGATCCATCGATCTGAGTGAATGTGATCATGAAGGAGGCCTTGTTCATTAACAATATTCATAATGAGAAGTACAATGAGTCACAAGTCACTCTTCACACTCATGATGGGTTCTCTATTGCCCCTATGGGCCCATGACCTCTTCTCAATCCATGCCTTCAAGTGCCCATAACCAACGTAATTGGCTTGCGTGCAAGTGTAAGCGTCGACAAAAGGCTCTAGCCAAGGAGCATGTGGATTTGTAACAGTGTCAAGGAGTCTATTGTTCCTATTTCTGCTTCTACTCCTTTTGTGATTTCTTTTGTTTCTTCTCTACCTTTCGCTTTAGTTCCCATTGTCTCATGCCTCTTTTGGCTTTATTGATGGATCTCGATGAACATCACCCCAACAGGGTGTAGGTTTTCATCGCTCCTTCGACAAAACATCCCCTTCTTTGGTGTCTTCCTGATATTCCTCCATTATTGTATCCATTAGACATGCCTCATACAAAGATTGTGTCATCTATGGATCCTTTCGTTTCTTCCTCCACTTCTGCTTCATTTGTAGGGATTCAACATCCTTTGTTGAAGTGCAAGTTGGAGGATGGCCTCACCTCGAGTGATGGTCATAAGAAAGGTTAATCTTCTCTGGAGTCTGGTTCTATTTTGGCTTGCACTATACTTGTGATGGAGGCAACCCCCGCATCCCCGAAGTTTGTCACTACCCATTTCGATGAGGTTGGTAGTGACTCTCAGATGTCTTGTCATCCTCCTGCTTTGTTGACACATGGCACTCCTGAGAAGTGCATGTTCAACTCGGTGGAGGATATCCCGACTCTATCTTTGATTTTTACAAAATCGATGACCTTTACCTCACAAGAACTCGATGAAGAAGACCTCGAGGGGCCTTCTTCCTTCGCTCTTGTTGTAGGGGATTCAGAGGGTGCTTCCCTTGCTATCCCTCCCTTATAGGATCATCATCCTTCCCCCTATAATGATCTAGATTGAGAACGGGATGACCTGTTGATTGATGAGGACTAGGGTGGTACCTCCCTCTACATCTATAGATTAGCTTTATTTATTTGTTTATATTCTTTCGTACTTATCTTTTAATGTTTTGTGATCTGTACTTATATACAAGCATGGAAAAATGTTGTACACTTCTTCTATTTGTGTCATCATTCTTCTATGTGTCGCACTTTTGCTTTTTGATATTGGGGAAGATTCAAAGTGTTGGGGACATTTAGGCCTTCTTCCATGTTGACCTAATTTTTATTTTTCATTTATCTTCATGTGCTCTTATTCATGTTCTAATATATTTGGGGATTGATGACAATTCATATGTATATTATAGTATATCTATCTCTCTAAATCTATGAGCAGTTTTGACCTCAAATTATTAGATCCCCTTGTATCTTGATTTCCTCATCTTTGCTTCTCTATTTCTTGATGTTGTGGTTCTTATGTTTTGTCCTTCGCAAGACATGTGCTCCTTTGTGTAACACACATCCTCCTAAGGGGGAGCTATCATACTTGTCTAATTTTCAACAAGGAGAATTATTTCAAAAGGATTTATTGGTGCAAAATTATATACAATGAATTGCTTAACAAAAGAATCCCTTGTTGAAAACCTGATTTTCCAAAATGACGCATTCTTTCAACAAGAATTCCTTGGTAAAAATTTATTTCAAAAAGATCCCTTGGTGAAAGAATTTGAAAACTTTCCTTTCGAAAAGGAGAATTCTTTCCAAAGGATTCCCTAATGAAAGTTCTTTCAAAATGATTCCTTGATGACAAAGTCACTTGCTAAAAATCTCACATCTTTCAAAAGGAGTGTCCTTTCGAAAGGGTTCCTTGGTGTCTTGATGTCTTATGAAAAAGATCCTGAATGAAAGAACCCCTTTGTGAAAGCCTTCTTTTCAAAAGGATTCCTTGGTTTCTCATGCTTGTGTCTTGTGTTTGATATTTGACATCTTGTGTCTTGGTGTTTGGATGTCTTATATCTTGGCATCTACCTTGGGGGAAACCTAACTAGACTTTTATTTTCTATGGTTGTCTTGCAATGCAACTTGCATCAGCCACATATCCAATTGAAATTGTTTCTTATTGTGTCTTATAATGTTGTCTAATATTTTTTGCTTTTTTTCCTAACATGTTTATCTGTAGCTTATATGGTTTTGGTGAGATTGCAACTTTCTTTGTACGATTGAAGACCCATGTCCTATTCGCATTCTGGTGAAGCTCATTCTACATCAGATATACCAGATTGAAGTATTGCTTCCTATATGTTTCAATATATTCTCTTCAATCTTTTTCTACTTTAGATCACACATGCTTAGACACATATGCTCGCTAAAGTGGGGGGAAAATGTAATGGCGTAAAATTGCACCCTTATGTAATTTCCCATTATATACCCTACCTTAGCCTTATAAACCCAACAATGCAAAATTTTCCACATTTACCTTGCTTTTTGCGTGTACCTTTTATCATTTTGCATCGGTGAGGGAATTTTTGTCATGGACGCCTATGCATCGCACAAATTTCTACGCACCACACTAGCGTCTTGATGAGATTCCCGCATCAAGAGACATTAGAGATGTTACATTTTCTACCACCTTGTAAATGTAACACCTCTCTTCAAATCTTGACCACCCAAAAAATGTCTATTTGGCTCTAAAATAACTTTTGCACATATCTCTTGCAATTCCATTCATTATCTCTACCTTAGTCATTTCTTCCCCCCCTTTTTAGTCATTTGTTGATTTTTATCACGTTCTTCGTTTCATTTTCTTAGGTTATTTTATAAACTTATTTACTTGTTACTTTAATTTTTATATATATACACTTTATTAAATATTTTCATCAACTTACTTTTTATATTTATTTTTCCTTTTCAGTTTTCATAATAATTTGTTTTTACTATATCTTTGATTTTTGGATTTTTTGTTTTTTAACTTATGTATCTCGTTTTTCCTTTAGCCTTTCTTATATGTCTTTGGTTCCCTTTTCTCCCTAATTTGGTTAATTTTTGGTTTCTTTTTGTTACATTTACATACTTCTATTTAATTTATTTATCTCTTTACTTTGTACACGATACTTTCATATATATATATATACATAATTCTCATATTATTGAATTGTGTGTATTTTTATTTTATTCTTTTCATTTTTCTTTCCCTCCCCCTATTTATCTGGTCTTGGGCTGCAATCTCTCATTCTACTCCTACAGCTCTTTTTCATCCTGATGATGAATCACAGAGTGTGATTCGAAATGTTGATGCAAAAATACATCACACAGTCAAATCCAGAAAAATCTCCACAATACTATGGACTGTGGAAATCTAATGTCTTTTCTATATTTTTCCAAGTTATTTCCATTAATTTTTATTTCATATCCCCTTAATCCCAACATAAAGACAGTAAATCACATATAGAACACCAATCTATTTTTATTACACCCCCACCTACAATTCGTATGTTCATATAGGACTACACAATATTTTTCCCTTTTATTTTAGAATCTTCAAAGTTTCCTTTATCTTTCAATTAATTTCCAATCTAAAAGATCTAGAGCTTGATTTATCCCCATTGTCATCAAGAGGAAGTCCCAATTGTCATAGAAGAGGATAAAAAATAAGTTGGACCCTCTAAGGGCACATGGTGATATAGGAACCACAAAAATGTTCTTTGAATCCTCATATTAGGTTCTTTATTTTATTTTATTTTTAAAAGTGGTAATTAGAAAAATTCGAATTGCTTGAGAAAAAGTAACACTCTATAGCCTCTTCTATTTTGTATAATATTTTTACTTGCTACCATAGATTAGAATTTTTTTTTGTTTATTTAGATTAAAATAGATTAGATTAATTTTGTTTGCATCATTTGTAAACCCTCAATACCAACATGAGGTAGCGAAACTAAAAAAAATGTAGAAAGAGCAAAACTCCATCTAGTTGTATTGATTCAGACAAATATTTATTTTTGGTAATTAGTTAATAATTACAAATTTTTAACTTTCCAAGAAAATATAAAAATATAGAGTAAATTTATATTCATATTATAATTTTGTATTATAATAAAAAAATAAAAACCAAAGAAAAAATAAATAAAATCCCTTAGTAATTCCATAAGGCACTCAAAAAATCTCAATGAATGAAAATAATCTTACCTCTCTCTCATCTTCATTCCTCCTCACTCATCCTTCATAATCGATGTCACATAGAGTAAGATAATATTGGATTGAAGTAATTTGAATAAAAATTCAAGAGAATTTTCCTATTCTTGATGCTTCCATAAAAGAACATGTTTAGGAGAAAATTCAAATCTTATGAGAAATTTAAAAAATAGCACAATAACACACATAACAAGAGTTTTTAATATATAATTTTAGCTCATAAAACTCACTCTTGTAGAAATCAGAAAATAATTCAACATCGTTCAAAAATAAGAAATTTAAAATGTAGATTACTATGAGAGTCAAAAGTGTAACTTTGACAAATCAATATCAACAAAAATAATCAAACTATCCCTCAACATCACATTTAACCCCATCATAAAAAAAATAGATCACAATGATAACCTCACTATAATTCATGATGTTCTAATTCCACATGAATTGAAAAATCCCTTAGTCCCACCCTTTCTTAAATAAATATTTATATGAGAGCAAGGGTGACTCTTATCAAGGGTGCAACAAACGAGTTGTATAGAGTCCAGCTTGTTCACCTAGTGCTTGAGTCAATTGTGGCCATTATATTTACATGAGGACTACACTAGATAGAGTCGAGCTAGAGAAAAGGAAATTCTCTTAAGGATATTATATTTCATTATAATTATAGATTATGTTATCCTAAAGAGGGTGGGTTTAAATTATGTATCCTCTAACCCACTAATTCCACCATCCATCATTGTCATATGTGATATTGTAACCTAATGGGATATTAAATAAAAAAATCCAATTTTATGTGTGTGGATAGTGGAAATTCACTCTCCTAAATGTTTACAAACTTCTAGGAGTGCACCTAAATACCACATACTAGTTTTGTTTAATCTCAAAGATTGTAAAGAGGGTGATAGTTGGGCTTAATTCTTTAGAGATCATTCTAGGAAAACGTCAATTCAATGTCTACTCACAAGTAACTTTAAAATGCCATTATGGATGTATGTATAATTCAAAAAATAATAGGAGGGTCTAAATGTACCCTCATGACATACAAAGAAGGATATGTAACTTCATGAAATGTATCATCAATGAGGAGATAAATCTCCTTAATGGTATCCTTCATTTTTTAAAGATAGGAATTAAAATATAAATTTGAAATATTTATTAAATAATCATGTCAATGAAATACCTCTAGAAAATAAGGATGGTCCTATTGCACAAAATTAGTAGGAATTCTTACTAATCAACTGTAAAATATGTTAGAATAAAAGATGGTGGTGGAACCTTAATAAATGTCTTGTGACTACACTACTCATCTCATTATGTATCCATACCACATGGCTAAGTATGAAGATCTATCAAATATATCACTCCTAGAGTAGAGGAGTCTTCAATCTCATAATAACTCAAAGATAAAGAAGGTGAAGCCTATGAATTTAAAAAGATCCAATGAAGCTAAATAATTAATAGAATTCATTGTAGGAGAATAAGGAGATCAAGAACATCCACATTAGAAATATAATTCATGGAATGATCACATGAGATTTGGATGATATTCATGATCTCCTTAGTTTTCCAAAATTTAGGTCCAAAGAGTATAATTCTCTACACTCAAAAAGTCCTAAAGACCACGCCAAATGACTTACAATGCGTATTATTAGATATTTTATGGGATCTATTAATACCCGACGACTGGTAACTTTGTATTTTCATAAATAAACTACTTCAATTTATTTATCCATTTTTCTTCAATCATAGAAAATGGCCTATCCATTTCAAACATATGGCCTCTTTACTCAAAAATATTGGCTCTACCAATCAAATTTTTCCTTAGCACTCTAATTTATTAACTTGTTCACTTCTATATCATCAAGGCTTAGAAAATGGCAGTCAAAATTCATATTAATAGCCACATTGCTTAAATGACCTTTGAAATGGTCCTTGATAGCATCATTGGCCTGAATGAACCTTATAAAGTTTAAATGTGAAAAATCCACATTAATGTTCATAAATGCCATTGGATTAAAGCTGGTATCATTGCTGATAACTTATTTATATTTTTGCAGCTAAGGCTTGATTTCTTGATTTCTTGGTATACTGCAGATCATGGGCATCCTTGGGATTAAATGTCACATCTGAAGGGAATTTACTGTACCAGTCTCCCTAAAATTGTAACTCGATTATTTCCTTTGTTTGACATACCATTTAGGTTGAGAAGGCTAGAGCCCAACTTTGTCTTCAACTTTGTTGAGCTAATTATCTTGATTTCTTGTATCTTGGTTTTCTTAACTCTTTGGCTCTAGTTGTTTCCCGCTATATTTGTGAATTTGTGTGTTCCTTCTAATGCTTGACTGTCAATTTTTATGTATACCTACATTTATAGTGATATATTTGAAGTCCATTATGTATGTATTTAGTAATCCCTATTTGTGATATACTCATTTTTTTCTAAGGTTGTCAAGAGACTGGCACTAGTACTGGTACGAGAGATTGGCACCAATACTGGTATGACTATTTTTGAAAATAGGAGATAACGGTATTCAAGACATCATTTTTTTAATATAATTTAATAAATTAATAATTTATAAAAAATATTATGATATTGAACTTTCAAAACAAGAGCAATGGTAAAGTTTAACAATGAACATTAATTTTAGAGTTTAAATACACAAATGACAAATTTCATTTTGTCAAAGAGTTCATACTTCATAGTTCACATTTGACATTACATATTTAATATTCAATTACATTGAAATTCAAAAATGTTGATAGTTTGATGGGCTGATACACAGACATTTTAAAAATGTATATATATATCATCTACACTTCTACGTCATGATCATCCATATCAAGGTCCTCAACTATGATGCTCTCCAAAAGCAACATCTCATCAGATTTCATTTTTAGAGGTTTAGGGTTTTGAGAATTTCATGTCCAGATTTTGTTGTGTGGAATCACCATAAGATGACAACTAAGGAACAAATTTTTGTGACTGTAATTATGTGATCCATAACTCTATTGGTCATGTGGCACAATTGTGCTTTAACAAATACAAGATGCATTCATATGTGACCCAAGTTTAATGTGGCTATAAGCAGATAGAAAATGGAGGCACCTATATAATGAAGTTAATTCAGTTGTATAATGTACGTACAATCATCATTGGGTGCATTCAAGTTGTCTCGTTTAATAAAGTTACGAAGGTAATTATAGTACGATCCAAGAGTGATTACCTCTTGTTGCAATAAAGAGCCTATAACTCTGGTTGATATGCAGAGTGGTTGTGTTATATCAATTATGTAGTACATTTAAGTACAATCCATGTTTAATGGGCTATTCTAGAGAGTGATCAAGATTTTCTAAACCTTATGAATGTTACTTAAAAGTGTACAACTTAAACTACATACCGAGTTTGTTACATACTTGAATGCAATCTTGGGTTACTACAAACTATAATAATGTGATATGCTAATAACCATTATGAGAAGTATTAAAGAAAGACCCATGCTATATAGGACAGCATTTTGATCAGTTCACATACCTAATGTTCAAACACAAGCTTCCCACACACTCTAGGATACAATCCAAGATCATACCACAACTTTGTCAAGAAAACTAATTTTCTGACCCAAGATTTAAGGTTGTTTTTTAATACCAACAGAAGCATTG
>VDFB02234314.1:0-26433 GCA_007258455.2 Sequoia sempervirens
TCATTGGGTATGATGTCCTCTAAGAGTAAGATAATTCTAAGCATACGATCTCCCTTAATGGCATGATGTGAAGTGAGAAGCATCCCATAAGTGGCAATCTAATACTCTTTGAGTTGTCCTCTCTTGGAGACATTAGGAATTATTTTCCCTAAGATGAAGACCTTACATGAACAAAGTGAAATCCCCTTTAACAAGAACTTATAGACATGACATTCAAAAATGTTCAAAAGCATTACATTGTGGTGCCTTATCAAAGTTATCTGGAGGATAACTTTGGTATGGTATGGGAGGCTAATATGATTCTCTCATTTCCCACCTCATTAGGATAACTCACCTCGTGGATAGACTGAGGTTCCACTACCCTAGAGTGATCACGCATGTTATAGACAAACAACCTAGACCTAGTCCATATAGTGTTGGATAGACTATCGAATCTTGATCCTTTTTCTTGGAAAAACAACCCCATTCCACATTGTGTAGGAATGGATGTGCTTGATCCTTTGTTTTTCCTTTGTTTTTTTGGGTCTTTGATAGGGTATGACTATGTATCTTTGTTATTGGTGTATACTTAAGTGTCTTGAATCTCTACTTTAGTGTGAGTTTGTCATGGGGGAAAACTCTCACTAAAGTGGGGGAAAATATATTAACGAAAAAAGTATCCATTTTTTCTTACATTTGGAAATAATTAACAATAAATGAGCTTAATGATGCCTTGATTTAGTGTTGTAATCTGTTTTACACATTCACACTAAGTCTACGTCCCTTTTAACTAAAATATACTTAATTATTCCTTATTTAGGGTGTTAAAAAGTGTTTTATTACATTTTCACACTATTCTAGGGTTTCAATAATTAATTGTAGTTAATTGAGCTTAATTGGCCCCTTTAATTCAAATTTAAGCCTTATTAATTGCATTTTCTAAAGGATATATCCTGACACCCAATAATGATATTGCCTAACATTTAACATGGAAAAATTGGTGTCCTAGAAATCAATGCTATGACTCATTCGCCCAATATACTGGCGAATGGGTCCTCCTAACATAAGATACCCCTTTCTTGGCATATTTAAGGTGGGATTTTTATGTCATTTCACCTCCCCAATGCATGGTCCTTGGAAGTTGTGTTAGGACCCATTCGCCCAAGGTGGCGAATAGGTCCTCCTCACATAGGACACCCATTTTTGAATTTATTTTAGTGAGATTCTAATGATTTTCAATTCTAGATCTGATGTCTTGGATTATTTGAATTTTGGGGTTAATCTTTAGATTTAGTATAAATATAAGGTTAATTCACATAGTTTCATCTTAATCATCCAAGTATTCATGCATTATAGCAAACTTGTGATCAAAAGAGCATTATAAATCATTCAAAGGTAGATCATTGAAGTTTTATTGCACCAATTCAAGATCATATCATCATTTCAAATGCATAGTGCATCAAGCATGTGGTTGAGCTAATCTTGTCGATGTAGCATTGAAGATCCATTTGCAAGCATTGTTTCACATCTAATTTGGGATCAAGATCTACATTCTTCATGCCCTCTTCATGTTAGTTTTCAAATTTACATTCCAAGACATCTTCCAAGGTATCATCATTTCATGTTTCATGTTTCATGCTTCTATTTCATTATTTCATCACAAGGTTTAATTACCTACAGGGTTTGATTAAGGAAAATCCCTATTCACTAACAATCAATAAGTTTTTTGTTCTCCCTTGATGTGTTTTTGCATATTCATAGGTTGAAGATCAAGTGGAGAACAAGATTGGAGAAAAAATGTTAAAGTTATAAAGTTGCAAAGTTGTCATCTACATTGCAAGAACATGAAAAAGAGCTCTACAAAATGTGTTTTAGACTTTCGGGACCTAGTCACCTAGGAGCTAAGAGTGTAGACCTTGAAGAAAAAAATCCAAAATTTAGTTTTTAGAACATTAACAGGGACCCATTCGCCACTAAAGGTGAATGAGTACTCTATGACCTAAAAACAACAAGTTTTCAACAAGGTACACATTGTTTTAGCCTCTCAAAACTTCCCTTATTGTTGCTATAATATTTAGGAGTATTTTCTGATTGTTATTTACATCATATCATACACATAATTGCATGTTTGGTGGGATAAAATTAGTGGTTCATCACCTTGATCAATTCATTTTGATAAAACCCTAAAAAAATTCCCACCCTCGACACATATAACATTAAGTTAACTTTATTAAAATTATATAATACTAACACTAATTCTAATTCTAATTCTAGTTCTAATCTTAGCTATAACACTAACACTAGTTCTAACCTTAACCCTAATTCTAAGTCCAATTAAAATTGAAACATTAATCGTAACCATAACCCTATATGTTTTCATGTCATCAAATCTCTTTAAATCTAAACCCTAAACCCTAATTTAGCATTCATTTTGTTGTAGGACCTTATAATTACATTTGGTTTCCTTTCAATTCTATAACCAAAGGTTTATTTTCTAAGATTATTTATTTATTGAATTGATCAATTGATTCCTCACTTAGTGGTAGTTAGGTTCTTTTTTTGAAAATCCATGCACGTCTAGAATTTATATAAATATTCAAAGGAAGAGTCTATGTCATAGAAACGTTTCAAAAAATATATGATTAGACAAAAAATTGGGTCTAGGGTTTAGGGTTTAGGGTTTAGGGTTTAGATCTCCTCTTCCTTTTTAAATCATCCAAGAGTGCTTAGAGGTCCAAATAGGTTCAAAATCCATCATGTGTCTTCTATATGTTTTCATGTCATCAAATCTCTTTAAATCTAAACCCTAAACCCTAATTTAGCATTCATTTTGTTGTAGGACCTTATAATTACATTTGGTTGCCTTTCAATTCTATAACCAAAGGTTTATTTTCTAAGATTATTTATTTATTGAATTGATTAATTGATTCCTCACTTAGTGGCAGTTAGGTTCTTTTTTTGAAAAGCCATGCATGTCTAGAATTTATATAAATATTCAAAGGAAGAGTCTATGTCATAGAAACGTTTCAAAAAATATATGATTAGAAAAAAAATTGGGTCTAGGGTTTAGGGTTTAGATCTCCTCTTCCTTTTTAAATCATCCAAGAGTGCTTAGAGGTCCAAATAGGTTCAAAATCCATCATGTGTCTTCTATATGTTTTCATGTCATCAAATCTCTTTAAATCTAAACCCTAAACCCTAATTTAGCATTCATTTTGTTGTAGGACCTTATAATTAAATTTGGTTGCCTTTCAATTCTATAACCAAAGGTTTATTTTCTAAGATTATTTATTTATTGAATTGATTAATTGATTCCTCACTTAGTGGCAGTTAGGTTCTTTTTTTGAAAAGCCATGCACGTCTAGAATTTATATAAATATTCAAAGGAAGAGTCTATGTCATAGAAACGTTTCAAAAAATATATGATTAGAAAAAAAATTGGGTCTAGGGTTTAGGGTTTAGGGTTTATCTCCTCTTCCTTTTTAAATCATCCAAGAGTGCTTGGAGGTCCAAATAGGTTCAAAATCCATCATGTGTCTTCTATATGTTTTCATGTCATCAAATCTCTAAATCTAAACCCTAAACCCTTATTTAGCATTCATTTTGTTGTAGGACCTTAAAATTAAATTTGGTTGCCTTAGGCAACTCCACCAAATTTTATTCCCTTAAGCCATGGAACATTTTTTCCTAGTCCACCTTACTAGACATTGATCCCCTTAAGCCATCCTATCACCCTAAATCGTAAATCGATGTCTTAAGGGGTCCTAATATGACATTTCTTAAGGGGATCAAAGAAGTTCTCAAAATTTGGTGAGTAGAGCTCAAGCTCATCTTTGTTTATTTTGTACATTGCAATTAGGTCACTAGCATATATCTATGTGTCCCTTTGAATGTATTCTATTAATTTTTCATTCTTATCTTTAGTATTCTTTGAAAACAATGAATGAGATTATAAATTTTAATGTTAGTGTTAAACTTATAATTTCTTCTTAACTACTTTGTCCCACTATCTAGAGATCTTGTGTCTCTTAGATGAGTTCTTGAGAGTTACTTAGGCCAACTTGTATAATGAAATTGAAATAAAGAGATTGTGTAAGAGTTATTATCTATTTTAGGATGGGTCAACACATGTGAGAGTCATAAAAAATTACTTACCATAGTATTTTCATGCATTATTAGTGACTGTGGTGTTGCCATTTTGTTATTTCCTAGGAATCCTTATGTCTATATATTGGATTCTTGGGGTAGAATATGTATGCAATGTATTTTATAGAGTTATTCTATCCTTTTTTTTAATAGGATTAGGATTTTTGATATCATTGTTGTATTCTATAGAATCCCTATGAGTATATTATAACCATAAATCATCTAACAATGCATTGAGTTGTGTGGTAAATTAGAGGATAGTTATTCTTGAAATAGGATTCATAAAGTATATTTATATCTCTTTCCTTCTTATAGTTGCATATATTCTTATTTCTCTCTTTTTTCCTTTATAAGTGTTGTTTACATGCCAAAGGATTCTATTTTTTTTTATATTGCTTCATATAATATTCTCCTTGAAAGATCGATGTGGAAATACTTGTATGTTTAGTAGTTTAATCTTGTTTTTTAAAGTTTAATTATTAAGGGGTTTGTAGGAATTTTACATAAGATTTTTTTATCATATTTGAGGTGGGTTTTTTGGGTTCCATCTATTTGCATGTTATTGATCAATGGTTTGTGAGTTTTGGGTAATCCTCCATTTTGTTTTTGAGCATAGAAATATTGTGGGAATTTAAGAATGCTTAAGGTGGAAGATCTTGGAGTTGGTGATGTGTTTTCATGTTTCATGGTTATGACTTGTAGGTCTTATTTGGTATTATAAGACTATCCTCTAAGATTAAATTTCTATTTTCATGTATTATGTGGTCATGTACAAAATGGAAGATTTTTCATGTTGGGTTCTTGCTTTTGGCTTCTTAGTTACATGAGAAAGTACTAGTTGTTTTGAATACTATTTAAAGTTCTTATGTTGGTTTTATTCTTTAAATCCATGGTTAAATAGAAGAATTGGATTATTGAACCCTCATTACATGTTAGTTGTAGAGTTGATCTCTTAGCATGACCTAGAAGCTCCAAAAAAACCTTGTTCTTCTATTTGGATGTACAAAGTGATGGTTGTGGAATATTTTGGTTGCTTAAATTTCCTAGATAACCCTCTAGAATTTTTAGATATTTGTACTTGCATGTTATAGATTCATGTTGTTTTGATATGTGGGTTTTATAATTTTTACTAAATTTTTTTTGTCTTGTATATCTATGATATTCAATTTTTTGGATTTCATTTTTGGTGTTTTCATATATTTCTATTTATAGATGTTGAAATAGAGTTAGAGATACATGTATGGTTTTATAGGTATGCATGTTAATCAAAATATGTAGTTTTATAAATTTAATATGAAGAGAGTGTTATTAAGGATTCTTGTAGATGGAGATAGATGTAAATTTATATGTATTCTTTGGACTTAATTTGAGAAGGTTAGTTATGTCATTCTAAATGAAGAAGTATTGGAATATGCTTGGGAATTTTATTTTTTGGTGGTTTCTTGTTGTGTTCCTAAATTATGGTTACTTTTTTGTGGGTTTACATCAAGTTGGATCTAGATTTAATATAGTACCAGTCATGAAGGATATACATGTTATAACTAGCTATCAATATTGTGTATATTACTAATGCAATATTGAATTTATATGTGGTAATACTCAAGATGTGTGAGTTGTATAATTTTTTGGTCTACCTATACATATAGGTTGCATTAAAATTATAGTTGGGTGGTCTAAAATAATATATATTTTTTAAAGTGTTGATAGTGTATTATGTGTATAGGGATCAATCCACTTATGCTAGGGAGATGATATTCTTGAAGGATGTATGGATCAACTCATTAAAATAAAGAGTTAAATACCATTCTGATTGTTGAGAATGAATAATTTTTCCTTCACTTTGGGATTAGCTAGACCTAGGAGAGTATTCCTAGAGGTAGCCTTTAACAATATTTAATCACAAATAAAGATATATAAAATATAAAAAACTATAATAGTATCTATATACATGAAATTTGAAAATTTAGATAAATCAATTTATGTCCTCGGATTTAATTAAATTTTGTCATACTTGATTAATACATCTATTCATTTTGAATTGTAGGACCTTAAAATGAAATTTGGTTGCCTTAGGCAACTTCACCAAATTTTATTCCCTTAAGCCATGGACCATTTTTTCCTAAGACCTTACTACACATAGATCCCCTTAAGCCATCCTATACCCTAAATCATAAATCAATGTCTTGAGGGGGAATTTGACATTTCTTAAGGGGATAAATTTGGTGAATAGAGCTTGACCTCACTCATCTTTTTTTTATATTTTGTACATTGCAATTAGGTCACTACCATATATCTATGTGTCCCTTTCAATGTCTTCTATTAATTTTTCATTCTTATCTAAATAGTATTATTTGAAATAATGAATGAGATTAAATAAATTTTAATAAAACCCCATAATTTCATAAATCTACCCTTCATATTAACAACCCCACACTGGACTCAATTTAATGTGTGTACATGCTATGAATTTTTAATGTTATGGATTTTATAATGTTATAAATCAAATGTTCTTCAAATGAAATATATTTTGAATTTGTGCATGTTCAATGTGATTTTTAAATAACTTTCAAATTATGTGCATTATTTAATTAGTTTGTTGATATATATTTTTTAATTGTTTAACATGCAGTTTCCATATCATTGCTCACATGGATCCATTGTTTAATTTAGAGGATTTTATGCCCAATCAAGAAATTCCTATAGATCCCATACATCCCAATCCACCACATGAACATAACCCTAGCACACCTCCACATTCTCCACCGCCTAACCCCCCACCCCCTCTTGTAGTTGATGAAGATCAATTAAGAGAGAATATCCGAGCAAACCTCATTGTCATTCAAGGAAATATAGATCTCATAAAAAATGAGCCTAGAGTCCCTCCCCATCTCGCACAGTTTGCATCTACGATGCAAACTATTGTCGATTATGTTTGATCTATTGATGCAGACCTAGTTAGGTTCCATCAATGGAGAGAAGAGAGGAGACAATTCTATGCGGATGGATTGTCATATAAAGAAATCAATGACCTAAAAATTACCAAACAAGCCATGTGCCAATATTTTATTAATCCCCAAACAAACCAACCCATTCCACCCATGAAAAAATGAATTTCAATTTTATGGTGTAGGCACCCGCAGATAGCTGCACATTTTTGGGACAGATGGTGGATGGTGTTTGATAGTCCACCACATGGCAACAGTGAGGTGCCCTTATACTTTTTGAGAAAGTTATGGGCTGAGTTTGAGTTGGGTAAAAAACCCAACTATTTTGATATGAGGTCATTTCAGGGAGTTGGGCGTGGCATGCCCCAACATAGACTAGGAGCATGTGTCAATCCTCAACGATGGCTCCAATTGCTCCTATTGTTCCTCTTCCTTCTCCTAGTGTTCCCATTGCATTTCAGCAGCAGACCATGTTATTGACATTAGGAGAATTGAGTTCACTTTTAGGACATCTCACTCAGCAGTCTACACAAGCAGCCACTGAAGTGGCCAATAGAGAGCATGGAGGCTTGGGATATAGGGATACTTAGACATCCACTTCAAGAGACACACATGCATTTGGGATAGGGTCATACCTGAATTTACTATATTCTAAGGATCGTCCTACACAGGTATGTTCATCTTTTGAACTTAAATTTAATTCAAGTTTGAAATATGAAAAATTTAGGTAAATAATAACATCAACTTATATATATAATATAATATTAATTCAATAAGTGTTTGGTGTAGATGCATGATCACGTGATGCCTGAAACTCAATATGATCATCGTGTGCATATGTCAAGTGTTGTAGATCTGGGCTCACCTTTTGGACAGGTACTTGAACCAATATATATATTAAATAATTTATGTGGATATATATATATATATATCTAATTTAATTTGAATTTGTACATGTGTGAATTGATATATTATATCTAGATGTAGGGAGTCATACAATACCTAGTACTGACCATCCACAAGTTAAAGTGGTGAGTGCTCCTGAGACATCATCGGTCCAGGTGCGTGCTTTCAAAATTTTGCTAAGTTTAAATTAAATAGACATCATAGATCTAATTTAATTTTTTCATTTACATACACATGTGTTAATGATCTATACAAACTGTTGTACATCTATATACAAGAATTTCATGAGATACCCATGGCGGGCCGCACACCTGAGACATCATTGGCGTTTATGCATGGGCAATCTCAGGTGCGTGATCATGAGGTCATATCATTCGAGGTTGTAAAATTTACTTTAAATCTCCTATACAATTTTTATGGACCTTTTAAATATATATATATTCAAGGTTTTCACATATTGTTTGCTTTATATGAATATGCAAGATATAGTAGATCAGGCATTTGCAACTTCTCAAGTGACAGTTATGCTACCCATTGAAGAAAATGTGTTAGTTACAGATTCACATGATCATATGGTAATTTATGCATACTAGAAATCATTTTTACTATATAAATACTAGATATTTACTTAAATTTATTTTTATCTAAAAGTTTATATTTTTATGTTTAAATATGTTTAATTATATCAAAATTTCTAGAAATAAATTTAAATATAATTTCAAGTTTCTTCTACTCTTTTACAGCATGATGTGGGTACATCTAGTCAACATGGAACAAAGAGGAGACTTGATTTAACCGATCATCCTGAAAGTTAGATGGTTTTTAAAAATATATTTTATGGACTATAGATCTCTAGTTTTATTTAAATATATGTGTTGGACTTGACATATAAATACTATGGTCTATCTATCTCTAGTTTTACTTTGAACATGTTATTATCATATTTGTGTTTATTTATATCAGTTGACTTTAAAATATGATGATTATATATTGCAGTCAATTATGATATCTTGTTATGTTCATTTTTATGATTATATGCACTCATACATTAGACTATTTATATTTTATCTAATTTTCAAGTATTACATGCACTATATAAATTCTTATCTAGAATCAAATTTAATATATATAATTTATCACATGGTTAGGTGACAACTTAAAACATTCCTTAAATAGTTTAGATCATATTCATAATAAATTAAGGGCAGGTAATTTTAACTATTTTCCAATTAGATAGCAAATATTTGAATCAATAAAAATTAAAACTATCTCCTTGTATGTATAAAATGTATAATCTATACAATTAAATAATTATATAAAATTTGGTAAATACAAGACATAAAATGTATCTATAAAATTGGAACAAGATATTTAAAAAGTGACTTTGAATAAACATATATAATGTATATCAAGATGTTTATTACAACTATATAATATGATGAAACATATATGTGCATGTAGATACAATTAAAACTTATCAACTTTTAGGTGAGGACCAAAAATTGACATTTACATAGTCTCTTGATAAAATAATTTTTCAGTTCAACAATCATTTCGTAGATCGACTTGATGAGAACCTGCAAAAATAATTAATGTAAGTAACTACAATTTTTATGAGTCATTTAAGAAAAAAATTCATGCGAGAAAAGAATAGTATATAGTAGATTCCATACAAATTCAAAAGATGTTTTCCATAGGATGGATTAAGGGGACCTAAGAGGATATATAGCTTAAGGGGGGTCTTAAGAGAATGGATTAAGGGGAGTTAAGAGGATGGTTTAAGAGGATGCATCTCATGAACCCTAGGATATGGCTTAACAGGTCCTAAGAGGATGGCTTAAAGGGAATTATGAGATTCCTTTAAGAGGATGGCTTAAAGGGGATGTAAGAGGTGGATTAAGGAGTTGATAAAATGACTCAAAGGGATGTAAGAGAGTGGATTAAAGGGGATGTAAGAGGGTGGATTAAGGGGAGTTGATAAAATGACTCAAAAGGGATGTAAGAGAGTGGATTAAAGGGATGTAAGAGGGGATGGATTAAGGGGAGTTGATAGAATGGATTAAAGGGATGTAAGATAGTGGATTAAGGGGATGCATGTTATGAACCTTACAATATGGATATTAATAGGCCCTAAGAGGATGGCTTAAGGGGAATTATGAGAGTGACTTAAGGAATGCAAGATTATGGATTACAGGGATGTAAGAGGATATGAATTAAGGGTGCTTTAAGAGGATGGCTTAAGGGGATGAAAGAGGGTGGATTAAGGGGAGTTGAGATAATGAATTTATACTATCAATTAAATGTATCTAGAACTATATATAGTTACCTATCTCTAGATTCAAATTCCATTGTAATATATGTGCATCTCCTCTCTTTTTTGTAAAGCATCTAATTTTGGGAGACCTGAAACAAAAAATGATATAAAAATTTAATTAGGAAATGATTAAATACAAATATATATATCAATTAACTATATAAACAACTAGATATACTTACCAATATTTATTTATTCTGTTGTACCATCTGCATCCTCTCTCTTTTTTAATGCATCTATCATTGTCTCGTGATCATCCATTGAAAGTGTCCATAAAACTTTATTAGCAGACCTCCCTTGATATCTAAATAGTTTTATATTGGCCCAAAATCAAATGTGAATAATGTATAATCTTCTTGTGTCTTTCATAATCTTCAAATGCAGGCAAGCCATTCTTTCTTATTAAATATTTTCAAAGCTAGGTTCCAACAACAACGATTGAACCAATTGGATACTCAAAGTTTTCATCATCCACTCTTGGATGCACCAACTTATGTTTTCTCTCAGCACATCTAGCCAACCCGGTAATTTGTCTCCTCTTCATTCCCCTTAGGTGCAACAACAGCATACACATGTCCTGCAAAAATAAATACAAAATTCAATAAAAAGTGACTTATATTTAATTCACATATAAACATCCATACATAAAAAATTCAACTCAATAAATAATGTACCTTCTTGTACAAGATCCAAAACACGATCATAATCATCTGATGCAAACACTTGATTATCTTCAATTATCGTTCCATGTTGAACATTTGTCGATGTAGGCGTTAAGGCTCTTTGTTGCCATTGTTTGACCCATTCCATATTTTCACATGCCTCCCAATCACCTGCAATACAAAATTGACAAAAACATGCCAACTCCCTTGTCCATATTGTCCATGTGTTTGCATTTGAACTCTTAAACAAATGCTATTTTGCAGATCCATTAATTGTTTCATAATCTTGTTGAGAAAAAATATCGTTTTCTTCAACTAACCAAAAGAAGCATCGAATTATTGAGCTCTCACTTGTTCTTGTAGATAATTTGGTATTGCACCAATCTACAATTGCACATGCATCTCTAAATTTTGTAGCATCCTCAAATTTTAGTTGCTCTCTAGCAAGAGCTCTTTTCACACATGCACCTACTCCATTGTCTTCTTCCTAACCATGACTAGCTTAAAAAAAACTCCATATGTGCTAGATATTATTTTTCTTATGAACTCTACATAACCAATAAAACATTCTAGCATTTTTGAATTGACCCGTGCAATTATCTGACCATATGAGATGTTCTAGCATTTGAATTCCTCTCTCTTTTAAATTTTTATAAAATATATCAAAACAATATTGTACAAACTTAGATGAATGTAATCAATTATCACTTACATAAAAAATGGTACTCTCTCAAAAAAATTCTATTATCTTCAGTACTATCTTCTACATGTCTATAAACAATGTGAACAAATATAGCTACTTGCATTGAATTATAATACTGTGATTGAATTTCTTCTTGTGGAGCAACAGTATAATTTTTAGCAAAATCAACAACTGACAATATACTTCCAATTGGGAATGTGTTTTTACATAAACGAAATTGATTATCAAGCCAATGAGCATTATGAGAGTGTTGAACATATTTAGGTACAAACTTATCTTTAAATTCATTAATAAAATCATGCACACTAACTTTTTCCACAATTAGTTCAACACGTTTTCCAGTTTTTCCATCTTTTAAAGAATACTCAACATTTTTAATTTTTTTTTACATCCACTAATTGTTGTCCAAATTCATCTAAACTACTTTCATGCATACATTCTCCTAATAATAAAAAGTTACCACATCCATCACATTCTCTAGAAATGCATGCTTTAAAAAAAAAATGAGTTTCCATTTAAAGAGGGATCACAAAACAAACTTGCTATAAAATCTTTGATTCTTTCAGGTGGCATATTAATGCCACAAATGTCCTGCATAATTTGGTTAGCATGCAAAGTGCATCATATATATCGAAATATATCATAATAATAATGAAATTGTACATGAGTCTTACAACAACAAGAGATTTTTTGTATTAATTCCTAACATACCTACACTTTTTGAATGATCTTTTGACTTATGTTAATATTCAATGGTAAGATTGAAGCATCTGAATTTTTTATATAATTCAGTTTGAGTCATATCTAAGAGATGTTTTGGATGAGGTTCACAAATTTTGGAACCCACCCTTAATTTTAAGACATCTCTAATGTTAGGTGATACTCTTGTATTATCATGCCAAAAATTTTCAATTAAAGATTTAATTTCATTAGTTAATTTCATGTCTAATCTTGGGAGTCTACCACTAAAACTCCAACATTGATTAATAGGATCATTTTCAATACTTTCTCTTCTTTTAGCAACTCTTATCAAATTTCTAGGATTTACTTTTACACATTTACTAATCTTACTTAACATTCTTTTATTTCAAGTTGTTTTATCAACTAGAGCAGTTGTTATTGCACGATGAGCCACATTCTTATCTTTCAATCGACTTTTCTTACCAATAACATCAATAGCATTAGCAACACTAGATATGACTTGTTCTACTGAATCATCTTTCCTTTTTTATTTTACAGAAACACCTAATTTTTTCATCACTTTTCTCATTTTCAACATTCTCATCAATTACCATGTAGAAGGTTGACATTGGAATCCTAATTTCTTTCTATAAAAACATTTTTATATAATTTATTTCCATAATTTCTAATTTGTCTCGAAGAAACTTTACCACAAAGGTTATCTAGCACATCTATTTCAATAGTAAAAAAAGCATTTTCACCTTCATCCATAAGAGTTTCATTTTCATTCACACAAGGGGTTTCATTTTCATTTTCAAATGTAAAAGGGATTTCATTATCATTTTCATTAATATGAGGTATTTCATTCTCATTTACATTCTCATAAGATATAATTTCATCATTTTCTTGTTTCTGCATTGTTTCAACCCTAATATTATTGATTTCATCAATGGTGTGTTCGGCTTCATCTAAACAAGCAATATCAATATTATGAAAACTTGGGTTTGAACACATACCTGGATAGATTGTTTGAATAGGTGCATTTTCCATATCATTGGGAGGTGGATTTGAAGACACACCCGAAGTTGTTTTCTTATCATTCAAAGTTGAAGTTGAAGGCACAATTGGGTTTTTCTCCGTAATTGCATTTTCTTCTATATTCACCATCTCCACATTTGCATCATCTACATTCATTTCATCATTCTTGGCTTCCTCTTCAACATTCTTGGAACTAGATGCTTCCAAATCTTTCATTTGATGATTCCTTTCTCTCCTTTCCCTTTGTCTTTTTGCCTCCTTATCTTTATTTGCTTGAACTTCTTCGGGTGTCATTAACTTTCTACATCTTTTTTTTGTCTTTTCTTATCACCCATGGTTACCAAACCCTCTTTGATCACAAAAACAATAATTCAAGAAACTTATTTTCAAATTTCCACCTCCTTCAAATATTCAAATTAAACTATGTACTATGAAGATCATTTTTTCTATACTTTGAAGTACAAAAACATCATGAAATTACATCAAAATTCACTTTTTCCAAATCTTCTTGTAAAAGTTTTTTGCACTTCATTCCACTTTAGAAAATTCAGCACATTAGCTGTCTCTTCCAACAATTTTAATAGAATATGCCCTGTACAAGACAAATTTACAATAAAAAATGCAGAAAATGACACTTTTGGAGCATATTGCAGAAAAGGAATGTTGCAAGAAAATCGTGTTTTACTAGTATTTTCTAAATTAGGGGAAAATGACTATATTAAGCGTGTACATATTGTAATGCAAGAAATGCATCTGGCGTTCATAATGCATATGTGTTCCATTTTCCCCAGCGAGGTCAGCAGTGCTGCGATATGTGTTATAAAGCAGTAAGCATTCATTTGAATAACTGCGTCTGCGTTATAAAAGTGAATTCCACACCACTTCCAGCCTTGGTTTTAGGTTTGGGAAAGGCTTGGAAATCCAAGCCTTAGCCTTTGACCTGCAACTAAAAAACTAAGGCAGATTGAAGAAGAATGTCTAACTTTGACAACATAGCTGATGGACTTTTTTCTGAATGAATCTATAAAATTAAAATCGATTAGAGAACACAATTTCTACTTTCTAAATATATAAATTTTATTAATATTGGATTATGTTTGCTATTTTTTGATTAATTTCTAAGCAAACTAGTCCTTAAACTTGAAATATCAGGTTTTTTTGGTTTTTTAATAACTTTTTATTGATTAAGTTTCTTGTAAAAAATTATATGGCATCAAACTTCAGACAATTCTCTACACAATGAAAAGAAAAAAGAGTCAAAAAATGTTTTGTTCAAGTCCAATTATGTTGTTAGAGTACATGTTGATTTTAAAACATCAATTAGGGAGATAGCTACAAAATTAATAAAAAACAATTCAACCAAAATTACAAAAAAAAATCCACATCAAACTTCATGTTGTTAGCCCTCATTTCCCAAAAGGAATTAGCAAAATAATTTTATTTGGGTCAAAAAGTGTTGTCCATACACCTACTTGGTATGGTAAAAAAAAGGGACTTTTAAAAAGTGGTTTTTATAGATCCCTATCAAAATTTAATTTCTATAATATGGGTATTTTAATAATTTACATATTTGGAAACTAGATTCAAAATTCTATATTTCATATTGCTGACTTTTTTTAATATTCATTGTGTAAGTGCCTCAAATTTTAGTCCAAATGTGACAAATTTTGAAAAATAGCAAAAACATTTCCACTTTTTGAGCTTTTTGTGTACCCAACTTCTTGCATCAGCCCCGTGATTCAACCCTATTAGGAAAGCTCTTGTTCCCTTATAATAGAAAATGACAAAAATGACTGAATAACACTTTGGGGAGATTAAAATAAAAAATTTAATGAACTTGATTATATGATGTAAAAAATGAAATATAGGGTATTAGGATAGTATAAACAAAAACAACTTTTAGGTAGATCTAAGAAGGGAAAACTGATATGTACTTGACACCAAAAGTGGGTTTTGAGTGTCCTGCAAAGATAGATTCACCCTAGGTGAATGGGTCTTTGTACAAGGGTCCAAAATTTGATTTCACAATCCTCTAATCCTAGATCTAAGCTCCTAATTTCTCCAAATTCCACTATCAAAAAGCTAAAAATAAATTTTGTAAATGAGTTTTCATGGCTTGAAAACAATGATGACAACTTTGTAAAATTACTCTTTTGATCAATCTTCACTTTCTTCACCTATAAATCTAAACATACAAAGAGAGGGAAATTTTTTTTATTTTTTATGAATAGGAGTTTTCCTTAATCAAACCCCATGTTGGTAATTAAACATTGATAATAAAATAATGATAAAATGATAGTAATTTGATGAATGAACAATGCTATATCACAACTCACCAAACCTTCAATGGTTTCCCTTAGAGGACCGAAGTCTAACACATCTCTCTAAGGTCTAAATATTGCATGAACTAAATTGATTGGAGATCATGCTTGATTTGACACTTTATTTGATGCTTGAATACTTGAAACCTACATCACAGTGTTAGCTCTAAAACATGACATGAACACACATGAACTTTGACATGATGATATGAATCCTAATAGCAATATCATAATTTGTCACGCTGTTGAAATACCTCCTACTTATTAGATGATGATATGATCTTGATTGCTACTACAAATGACTAATAAATCTACTCTTTAATGCTCTTGACAATAATTTTTTCTCTTAGGATTGATCTCTTAAGTGTGCTCTTGCTTCTAGGTTTGAAATTGATAAAATAGTTATGTATTTATAAGTGTTTATCTAATTTTTTGAAAATTAGATTCCAAAAGTCGACAATTGAAGCATGAATTTGAATCATTAAAAATTGGGACCTGACACTTAAAGGGGACCAATTCACTCCTAGGACCTAAATCTAGGACACACAATTTTTGTAACATGTCCATTGTTCTACACAATAACTTTCATTTGTTTTAACCTCAAGTAAAAAGTTTAAGCATCTAACCATTGTGAGATATATATTTTTTTCCTTTCATATAAAAAGATAACATGCACATTTGAAATAAAAATCTTTCCAAACATTCCCCATTGTATTACATCAAAGTATTACAACTTTCAGATACATTAGTTTCATGGTAAATAATTCATGATAACATTTCTCTTTTACAATCTTTCCATAGACATGGATACAAAATACACATACAAGGCTCCATTGATCTTATTGGCAATAGATGTACAAATGGTCCAGATATCCTCCATCAAATCTTAGTCACCAATTGATGAGGAGAAGCATTATTCAAGCACTTTTCCACCAACCTTGGACTAATTATGGTCCCCCACACATCTACCAAAGTGATAGATGGCCCTACCCTTCGATGAAGTGATTGGTTTGGTAACCTCATAATAACATGACCTTCCTTGCACTTGGTAGTGTGTCCTAAACATTTCTAGAACTATCATACAATGGCTACAACCTACACATATGACACTCCCTGTCTAGTACGTAAATTTGGATCATAGTGAACTAACAGTGTAAAAAATGGTAACATACACTAATTTGGCCAAAGTATTCATCACCCGAAATTATGTAGTGGACATCACAACTCACCCACCTTCTTATCTTGATTTTTATTTTACCATTCATAACCCATGCAAAGGCTATCCCCTTCACTAGATTATTCTAACTCCAAGAATAACCTATTACCTCTATGTTTAACCAAATTCATCTACTAAGTAAATCATAGTAACTCTAAGACTCAACTAGTTTAAATATTAGTTATATAAGGTATATCCATAATATAGTACTTATTCCTACTATTTCCACCCATTCCTTAATATGGAATATGTACAAACACTTCAAGCAATATAGATCCTTATACTAAGTACAAGCAGCATTCTTTTACTTTCACAAGAGAATGGAATAATCTTTCCCTATTAAGAATTTGAACTTCCCAAACAAAAAAAACAAAGTCACACAATCTTTTCAAATACATAAAACAAAGTATAAAAGAGTTGGAATCAACATGCTTGTTTATGCAATGCTCCAATTGATCGATGCAGTTTCCCAACACAGCCTTCCCAAATCAATAAGAAACTCCCAAATAACTTTCTCCCACTTTACCAAAGACTCCCTCTCAAAATCCTCTCAAAAACTATCTCAACTCAGGAAATCAAAATATAATAACTCTAAAAATCAAAGCAAGAATGTAGATATGTGTCCCTATTAAGGTAGAGAGCACCTCTGTTTATACACAAAGGTCAGCAACTAAATGCTAGAAATAGGGTATCAAGAATGACACTTCTTAGCTCAAAAGGTTTGACTTAGCAAGACTAAGAAAAGGTGACAACTAAAATTGATGCATAGTAAACACATACACAACCATGGTGAATGAGTCACCTATTTAAATGGACATCAAGAATGATAATAAAAAATGCAAGGTTTATGTCTTCTACAGTTTGACTCTGTTTGGCTAGCTTTACTCTTGACCAATTCACATATTTCATAATGATTCATAATCCAAAATTCATATTACAAAATAAAGTTCTAATTAGTTCAAACCACTCTTTAGTTAGTGCCACATTATGCAGTTCATGCCCTATTTTTTGGGTTGATGTTTGCTACAAACTAAGTCAACACTTTCCTATGCGCGGGTATTCTCTTTGCCTTGCATTTGACTAAGTCTTAGTAGTTAACATGACATGTTGGTTTGCCATATTTCATTAAACTTGGAAATTTAAATGCTTTAAATATTGTACCAATGTTTATGCATTGCTTTATGTGCTATTCTCTTATCTATTGGTGCACACATTACTTAGCTTTTGCTATGTTTAAAATGCTATGTGCTAGGTAGATAATTTAGTGCTATAGAAATCATTATTATATATAATATAACACACACACACACACACACACACACACACACACACACACACACACACACACATATATATTTAAATATACATAGCATATTACCATGTATATGTGTATATATATATATAATTTACAAGTTTATAGAGTTTTATTATTCGATATACAAATACATATATGTATTCAAATTATATTTCATATATAATAATGTATGCATATATATACATATGTATATATGTATATATATTAATATACTAGTATGAACATTCCATTACATTGATACATACACACATGTTAATATATATGTATATACTCATATATGTTGCAAAGACAGTTGTCATTGCATCAAAAGATCAACATTTTAATGCACAATACAATTGATAGAGTTAATGAATCCATGGGAGGTAGTTAAGCCATGTCACGAACCCAAGTGCTACACTATACAACACAAGTATACCAAGGGTCCACACCTTGTAACAATCCCCTCCAGCACAAGCAATGGGTTCAAACCTGCGACCCAAGCTCTAATACCAATTATTGCAAAGATGGTTGTCATTGCACCAAAAGATCAACCTGTTAATGCTTGATACAACCACTAAAGTTAATGAATCCATACGAGGCAGTTAAGCCATGTCATGAACCTAAGCGCTACACTGTACAACACAAGGAGACCAAGGGTGCACACCTTCCAACAATATACTATATATATATATATATCATACTTTGATATTTAAACACATATTTGCACAATCATATCGATTGACATGTATACATGGAATGTATATATATATATATCACCTTTTCTAATCAATATTCCCATGCATATGGGCAATCCATCCATGAGCATGTGTAGATACGTCTATCTATGTATACTCATGCAGGAAATTACTCATGTGTATGAGTTTATCGTTGGCACATACATATATACATATATATTTTTATGTATATATCCTATTGATTAAATAGAAACACATAAAGAACTCACACATCACAAAGAGACTCAACATTGTAAACCACTAAACAAGAATGTTCACAAATAAAACCACAAGAAAGACTAAAGGTAACTTAAACTATTTCCCAAACTATTATCCCGACTTGACCAAACTAGAAGTGTGTGTGTGTGTGTGTGAAAGCTTAGTTTAGGTCTTTATTAAAGGTTACCAAACCCAGTTCTTCTCCCTAAGTGATACATCCCCTCTCTTCAAGAGACTTGATTCAATTCCTACATCCAACTTAGTACATTGTAACAGTAATCAACTGAAAATAATACATTCATTTGCATCATATATTTTACAATTAGAAACATTTCACAACATCAAACTAAATCAATGTGTATTCTTCTCATTTTCAAAACACATAAAACATAAATACACTCATTTAAAGCATTTTCACCCAACTAGGTAAAAGTAAATAAGTAGTAACACAACAGGGTGTAACAATTTCCAAGGTGTTTTAATTTAATGTTGACAATTGTTTAATGCCAGTTTCCCTTTTAGAAAATGAGAACATAGTGTGAAATTGAAAAGGTATACAATTTTCTACACTACATTTAGCCCCCAATTTAGTGGGAGTATGATCCCACATTCAAAATCACACTAAAGTATACAAATAAGTCAAGAGAGGTCTAATTGTACAATTGTTGGAAAGATAGAATGACAAAGATCAAGGAGGAGGATCAAGCCCCCAAGATCTGAGATCCCATAGAAAACCAACAAAGGCACAAAGAGACACATGCATGTAATAGCAACACAAGATACAACATCATACAATGTTAAAATTAGTGCAAGAAAATATGAACTAGTAGGTTGCATTATGTCAAGTCCATCAAACATGCTCACATGACACCACAGGAAAGCAAGTTGTGTAATGCTCAGTGGCCATGAAAAATACACTCACAAGTGCATTCCAATATACACTACGTGTGTACCCACAAAAAAAGTGGCTATGACAAAGTCATTTCAAGTCTATAGGCTCCCATATGTCAACCATGTTGGAAATATGGTAACCTTGCAATATTCAAACATGAAGTGTTTTGATTGTTCCAGTGTTCTCATTGATGCCAACATTATGGCAATATGGTGAGAAACATATTTGGTATACCAGAAGCTAATCTCTACTGGAAGCATTCTCTACTATTTAGCCAGTACATTGGTTTTTGAGTTTGAAATTCACTGCAAGATGAGATATTAATTTTCTCTCTTAATCTCATTATTATTACTCATTCAAATATCTATATCTAGGATCTTGAGAATTTTTGTGTTATGTAAAAAAAGTTATCAATGATAGAGTTTACTCGGTACACTATAGTTGTTTTTCTATTCAGTATGCCAGTGTGGGAGACTCTGTATATTCTTAGAAAGAACATTTTGGTGTTGCAATTCTAATGGTGATCTCTTTGATGTTAATGTGATGACAAACTAAAGTAATGTCAGATCCGAAAGTGTGTGTTGGTATTTAGTTTTTGTGATTAGGTCCTATTATTGGCTGACCTAATATATGGTATGTATTAAGAAGAATATTATACTTTGCATCTCTTAGTTGGATCCCTTACAGATCTACGCCAACTTGATCTGATACACCACATGGATAAAAGTATTTTAAATCTCATATGGTGTTGACATGAGTTATTTTTGATTGGTTTGCTTACATCTAATTAGGCTGACCTAATTGATGTATGAAATATACTTGTATATATACATAATACTTTTTGGAGTTGAAGAGAGAGAGGGAGTGTGAGAATAAGTGTGTGCAAAAAGGGGAAAGGATGTGTGATCTTAAATTATTTTTCAGTTGCGAGTAGCATATTATGGAAGGAGACAAGGATCAAAGCATAATTGTTATGCACCAAACATGCAGAGCAATACTTCACATTCAAAGTCTCATTGGAACTAAACACAACACATTGAAGGTGCATTTCATCAATTCATACTCTTGGTAGTGAGCCACATCTTTTGTATCTTATCGGTTAGCCATTTCCTTGTATATTCTAGTTGTAAGCCTTCTAAGGATAGTGAGTCTTGACAATGAGCCCTATAATATTATATATCTGAATATATTATATTGTGAGCTAATCCTCACCATGGTTTTTCACATTTTGGGTTTTCCATGTAAAAATTTGGTGTTGATGTGTTTTGTGTTGTGATGTTCATTTCAATGTCTTCATTTTGGTTTGTAGTCATATGTGATTTAATAATTGGGTGGTTTACATCTAAATGGCTTTATGGAATATTGATTCACCCCCCCCTCTTAGTATTTTGGACAATCAACAATTGGTATTAGAGCCCAGTTCCTCTGAAGAAGTCTAATAGCTTGAGGAAGGTCTCAGAATTTGAGTATATGGAAGATAAAAAATTCTTATTCCTCTAAAAGAAATATCTACTAAGCATACAATAGAAAATGAATATTTGAAGGACAAGTTGAAGGAAGTAAATGAGTGCATTAAGGATACGAGGGAAAGACATGGAGAAATTAGTGATCAATTAAAAAAGGCATATGATGATATCACTGGACGACTGCTAGAACAATTGGAAGAAAATAAAAGAATTGAAGACTGTTAGAAAGTTGAAATTTAGAAGGTGGATGAATGTACAAAGCTTGAGTAAGAAGTGGAAATTTTGAATTCATATCTGGAAAAGGAAAAAAGACATGAGGATAAATTCAAGGCAAGCATTTTAATGCTTGATGAGTTGATTATTTCTCAGAGACTTGCAAAGCTTAAAAGTGGTTTAGGGTTTGAAGAAGGACAAAGTTCAAAGGATAACCAACCTCCTGACATGCAAATTTAGTGCAATTATGGAAAATTCAAGAATCATAGAAGCAATACCAGAAGGCCTCTCATCAGACAACCTAATGCTCAAAGGTATTTATCTTTTAATGGTGTATGTTATTTTTGCAATAAATTTGGACATAGGGCAAAAGACTACAAAAGTAGAATGAATGATACTTTATCATTCTCTAGAAAATGTTTTGAGTGCAAGAAGATTGGACATACGTTTATGAAATGTAGAAGTCAGAAGTTGAACAAGGCATTTTTATCATTTATTGGCTACTGTTATCATTGCATCTTATTTGGACACAAGGAAAATTAGTGCAAATATAAAAAATATGGATGGAAGAATGTTGTTTGTCATGACTGGAGTAATCCATAACATTTTTCTAGAGATTGCAAAAACATAAGGATAAAAAATAACTATCTGGAAAAGAGACATGAACCAATCATAGACCCAGAAGAAGTAAGAAAGCAAATGAAAAGAGTCTAGAGAAAGGAAGGGGAATTTAAGCAAGCTAAATTAGGATCATTGGTTTTATTTGTGTCATCCTCTAGTGCAGATCCACCCATCAAATTTTAGTGGCAATGACTAAGGGGGAGCAATAATAATAAAAATTTAATAAACCCCTCATCGATATATGATGTCATATCATGACAAAAGTGCATTTAATAAGGTTTCAAATTCAAGACTTCATGAGAAAGGAATTTTCAGACACATGTGTGAAGAGTGAAGTTCGGAGAATTTGAAGGGATGGAAGTGTACACGAATTTTGAGGTGATCTACTGGAAATTTGAAGCATTTATTGTAGAAGCATTTGGAATGAAAGAATTAAATTCAAAAGTATCAAGGCAATCACATTCATCAAAAGGAATTTGCTAAAAAGGAGAAGCATGCAGAAGAAGCTTGAAGAAACCAAAGCAATTCCATACAATAGAGTTTCAGGATTTGGTGAAGGAAGAGGAAATCAAAGTGGATTCAATGCATGCTCTAGAAGTTGAGCATCTAACTATATTCTCCATTGACAATTGCAGAGGTATTCTGCTTAAACAATCTCTCAATTTTATGCCATGGATAATTCAAAAGTGGTGAACATTTCAAATAGATTGCAAATCAAATCAAGGAAGTATTCTCTAAAAAATCTATCAGAAGAATCTGTTGGTGCATTTTCTAGCATTTCTCCTAGAGTATTACCCACTACAGACATTTATGCATACGTTTATGGTAAAATTAAGGAAATTTCACCGTTTCGATTGAGTATTCTGTGGAAGAATGAATTGGAAGAAAATCATGATGCAAACAAAATCTTAGTTGAAAAGAAGTTGGATGAATGGAAAAAAGCCCCATTGCTTGAATTCAACAAGAAATACATTTGAATGACTTTAAGGAAGATTCATGATGAATCTATTTGGATTGATGAAACACACTTCATAACCAAAGAAGCTATAAGAGATGTATATGGTTTGTGTTCTTCTGAACCAATTCCCAGACAAAAGATAGTTAATGACCAAGAGATAATTGAGATGACTGGAGCAACCCTAGAAGGAAAATAACTCATTTTGTGTACAATTGAAGATTTGGTCATTCAATATTCTGCAATGGTTATTGGACACAAAATTTTCTTACCAAGAAATGAGCATACAATTTCTACTGTGTTCGTTTACAATACTCTTGATATGGTTAGAAATGGAGTGGATTATGACCTTTGTGAACTACTTCAATTGCATCTGTTGAAGAACTTGAAAGAAATCAAGAAGAGAAAGAAAAGTACATTCTAGTATGGTATCTTAACAATTTGTTTACTCTTTTACTTTATGAAAGAGTTAACGATAATTGGAAGGGTAGATCGGACAAGCTCAAAACCAATAGCTCATCAAATTAGGAATTGGATGGAAAATCATGGTGGTTGGGATGCACAAAAAACTACTCTTGCTGCATTCTTTGGAACATTTCAAACATGAGAATGAATAGAAGGAAAATAATTCCTTAAAATGTGATTGAGAAGTACTCCAAAAATATTAATTTCCTAGTTTCTACAGATTTTTGTTATATGGAAGCAGTTGAATCCAAACTGGTGTGGATTTTTGAACTGGATTATGAAGTAACCAAGGCTAAGATTGATCATTATGCAAAAGTGCTTCTAGAGAGCCCTAAGAACCCTAATGCAAAAGAAATTTCCATGACTGAAGCCTCCAGTAGTGCAACCAAAACATGAAAGAAGAGAAAAGGTGTTGTTATCAAACAAGAAATCACAAAAGGAAGTGAATTAGAGAGAGCTCAACATGAACATGAAAGCATAAATATTCAAGAAGCATTAAAGGAGTTGCAGAAAGTGATCCCCGATGCCAACTCCAATTCATCTATATCAATTGTGGAGAATATCAAGAATATGATTAACTCTTTGAAAGCATGCATCTATGGACTAGAAGAACAAACTGGAAGCAGGTCTGTAGAACAAAATTTAGAAGATATCAACAAGAAATTTGCAGACGCACATCACAGAGTTGTGAAGGAATATAAGGAAATATAGGACTATGAGAAAGAATCTTAGGAATTTCTTTCTTTCTATTTGAATTGGTCCAATAGGACACTAAATGTAAGAGATGAAATAAGGAAAAGTGAAACTCGAATGAGTACTCAAGAAGATGTGTATAGCTTGGCAGATGATAGGGACAATCAGAGATGGTCCTACATTGTGTAACCATAGGACAATTTTTTTTCCCTACAAGATCAAAGAACATAAGTAATTAAGAAGTTTGTGTCACTCAAAGATATGGTAAAACTTAGACACATCCTTGTATCCAGTCCTCTTGACAGTATTGGTAATCTATCAAAATTTAATCTTTGTCCCAATACTTTGAAATAGGGTACATAGTATTTGACTAAGCTTGAACTATTATACAAGACCCTTGGAAGCATAAAAGGATCATGGTAAGAAGGAAAATCTACATGGGAAGATATACTGAAGAATCTCAAAGCTTCTTCTTCCTCAGGTTAACATTGTTTCATGATGCTTGATCAATTATTTTTGTGTACATACATATTTGAGGAAATATAGCGAACCCTTTCATGACCTTTTGCATTGATTTCAAAGGGGGAGAGGTAGATAGATAAAGGAAAAACATTTTTGACAAGAATAATTTTGTAAGGATTAACCTTGAAAGGGGGAGCATTCAATTGTCTTTTATAGAGATAAAAATGTTTTTGATATGCATGTTGCCATCAATGCCAAAGGGGGAGATTGTTGGAAATGTGGGAACCTTGCAACATGAGCATGAAGTTTTTTAATTGTTCTAGTGTTGCCATTGATGTCAACATTATGGAAACATGGTGGGAAACATATTTGGTATATCAAAATCTAATCTCTACTGGAAGCGTTCTCTACTATTGAGCCAGTATGTTCGTTTTTGAGTTTAGAATTCACCACAGGATGAGATGAATCTGCTCTTTTAATCTCATTATTATGACTCATTCAAATAGCTATATTCAGGATCTTGAGAAGTTTTGTGTTACTTAAAAAAAGTTATCAATGATAGAGTTTAACTCTGTACACTATAGTTGTTTTTCTGTTTAGTATGTCGGCATGGGAAACTCAACATATTCTTGGAAATAACATTCTGGTGTTGCAGTTCTAATGGTGATCTCTTTGATGTTAATGTGATGAAAAACTAAAGTAATGTCAAATCCAAAAGTGTGTGTTGGTTTGGAGTTGTTGTTATTAGGTCCTATTCTTGGTCGACCTAATATATGGCATGTATTAGGAAGACTAATTATACTTTGCACCTGTTAGTTGGATCCCTAACAAGTCTACACTGACTTGATATGATACACCACATGGATACAAATGTATTAAATCTTATATGTTGTGGACATGAGTTTTTTTTTATTGGTTTTCTTACATCTAATTAGGTCGACCTAATTGAGAAATGAAATATACTTGTATATATACATAAGAATTTTTGGAGGTTAAGAGAGAGGGAGTGTGAGAATAAGTGTGAGTGAAAAGGGGAAAGGATGTGTGAGCTTAAATGATTTATCAGTTGTGAGTAGCATATTATGGAAGGAGACAAGGATCAAAGAAGAATTGTTATGTGTTGATGCCAAAAATTGGCAAGGTAATAACCCTTTGTGGGAAACTCAGTTTATGCGAGACATATTGCGCTAAATTGAGTGACCTCCAGATTTTTTAAGAAGTTGACTTCTTCTGTGAATGGGGTTTTGGAATGGGAAATGAAGTAGATATAAAATAAAGAGTCTAAATAAGGTGATACACCATAATTTAGATAAAAGGCACAACAAACATATCTTTTGGATACAATCTATGGGCCTGCTTAGCAATTTACCATGTCCTAGAATAACATAGATTAAAGATTGTAGGATGAACAGTTCATTTAATGACATAAAATAATGATCCCACTCATTTATTGAAAAGAAGAGTCAAAAGACATGATCTAAACCATCAAAATTGCATTCAAATTATAG